>MJUU01005204.1:197342-244578 GCA_002080025.1 Modiolus philippinarum
GGGGGGGGGGGGGCTGTATGGAGTTCGAAAGAGGGTCGCGTCCTCAAATCTTATGTTCATCCTTATTATGGATTAGTATACAAAGGGGAATAACTCAGAATTTTTTTTTTTGTAAGAACACAACAATATTTCAATTATTGGGAAAAAAGTCGACAGGTGTAATCTATAGCCAACATTAACTTGCCTGGAATTCAAGTTTGAGTGGGGAGTGGCCGGATGCTCCAGGGATGCTCGCAAGGATCATAATGTATCATTAGACATGTTAGAACGGAAAACCAAAGTACTTTCACCATATAATATGTACATTCGGTCAACAGAAACTTTATGCCCCGAACTTGCCAGTAGTTAGTATTTTTTAAGGTGTCTGCAGGGTATTAATTTCCTATTATAGAATTTTGTGAAATTTCCTGCGTGGAGACATAATTGTATTATCATTCAAAATATAAAACAAAATTTGGGGGTCACCGTGCATTTAAGCGAAAAAACTGAAATCGAAAATTTAAGAATTCTACAAAGAAATGATAAGGAAAATGACTTTATGAGTGGACAAGATTTAAAAATCGATTATAGATTTTGTTTTTACTTCGCATGTGTTTTAAACTCATTATATTGTTTGCACACAAAAAATAAAAGTTAGGGGTCACCGTTGAAATAAGCAAGATAAACTTTGAAATGCTAATTCCTCTAGTGATATCTTTATGAAATTCTGTTTTCAAATTACCTCCCTTGCTTAATTTCTCTGTTCTGTATATCCAGCTACAGATTTAAAGCACACATGTTTTAGTTCCACTTTTTGCAATGAAAATGTTGTAAAATGGATAAGTAATAGAAATTTTAAATACTCTGAAACTTTATTTATATTTTAAGTAATTATTTTGTTAAATTTCTAAATGTATGAAACCTAAATGAACAAGTATAAAACAAAAATGGCGGAATAACACCACTTAGACTCCTTAAGCCAAGGTAAGGTTCCTAAGATATTTGGGGTGTACAATTTACGGCGAATATAAAATTACCTTGTTTGGTGTACGGAAAATAATTTTGAAGTTGTACAATGTGCGAGGAATTGTAACAATTCATAACAGTACATTTTATTCCTATTCATTAAGTACATCTGATAAAACTACATACATTTTCTGGACAATACAAACTCGGATAAAATTGCGAAAAAAAACAAAAACAAAAAAATATATATATATAAAGATGTTCCATGTACACTTGAAAATGGACATGCATGTTTGTACGGTCAGAAATGCACAAGAAAGCTCATATAGTCCGTCGTAGGAAATGCACGTTTGCGAAAATAACCCTAACCATCATTTTGCATCGCTTAATTTAAAAAAAAATGCAAGATCATTCCAAATTCGAGTTAATTTCATTTCTTCTGACGTCCTTAGCTAGACAGTAGACATTCCTTTAAAGTTCATATGGCCGGGGGGGGGGGTCACTCCATATGATTTTAGGTAGGGGTGAGCCGCTGGCACATCAGGACCCCCACCCCCACCCTTATCATATATAAAGAATATCGAAAATATGTACCTTATCACATATTTTTAGCAAAGAGTAAACCTAATTATATATAATGCAGACAAATATACCTTGTCATATATTGGGGTGAATACTGTAAATTCTTTTTTTTTAATTATTTTCAATCAAAAAGTCGAAAATTACACACAGTTTAATACTGTATTAATGTAGATATGTCAAATGCTAATTAGTATCTGATTAAGTAAATAACAGCGCCTGTGCAATCGTTTGGCCAGACAAGACGGTGGTGTTGCTATTAACGTAAAAAAAACATATAAAAGGAATAGGATCTGCAAATCAAAGGTACCTTCCGGATTATGTTGATTTTTACTCACAAGGGATAAATACACAGGTGCACTTTATCCCGTTGGATATAATTCCCTATAGGGTATTTGGTTGTGGATTAAATACTTCTGGGCAAATATGTATTTCGGAATAAAAGTTTGTGGTGGAATAAAGAAACTGTTATAGAAACATTTAGTTTTCTTGATATACTTTAAGTACACGTTGTGTAGTACAATTTCATATTTAAGCGTCGCAAAAGCAGAGGAGATGACCATACTGCAATAATCCTGTACCTAATTTAGACCACTTTTTAATTTGAAGATAAAACTATCTCGAGCTGAGAAATGCCGTAAATATAGGTCATTTCGTAATTTGAAAATTCGAATGGGGAAATGCCTTACATCACTCTGTATTTAAATATGCACATAACTTTTAAAGTTTCTGCGAGATGCCAATTTCCCGCCATTATTATATTCGTTTTTGTTCCTGGGAGAAACAGTTCCTCAGTATGATACAGTTTTGATTTAATAAAATTTCCTCTCACACGACAGTTAAAATTTCATTTTATCATGCACACTAATGCTCTTTAAAAATCATAAATTTTACTATCCAGTGTGAATTAATATTTTAAACCATTACAACGAGTCTCATTTACATTTTTTTCTCCACAATTTTATCAAACACGATGTATGAATTTATACATATATTAATTACATGTACTTGAAGAGTCACCAAGTATTGGACTTTTTATAAGAGTTATTTATATTTCGAGAATAAAATTGTTTTTGTAATCGGTCTAATGGTAGCCAAAAAAATGAATAGAAAAAAAGAAGGGAACCGGGGAATGTTTCAAAGAGACAACGACCCAAAGGGGAGTAATAACAACTCAAACCACCATAAGATCTTCAATGAACGGTGAAGAAACCCCACACCCAACGGCAGGTCGGAGTTGGTCCCTATATAAAGAGTAATCAAGTTCAGCGAAATAAACATCATCCTAGACTCCTATACACATAAAGTAAACTAACTAGAAAACAGACAAGACAATAAATTTCCTGACTTAGGACAGGCGCAAACCTGCTGCGGCGGGGTTAAACTAGTTTTATTGGGCCCAAACCTTCCCCCTATAGCCAATGTGATATATCAAAAACCAATCGTAACAACAGTAAAATTCAGTTGGCAACAGGACTGAATGAAACCGAAAGAACTAAATATACGGACATAAACATGAAGTCAAGGTTGTCACGATGAGGTTTGCAAATAATATTTCGTAATTTTAAAGTCATTCTTAAAACAGAGTGGAATAAAATGTTATTTATATATATATTTAACTTAGCACTTAGTCAGTGCTCAATAAAACGGTGAAAACGGTTAAATATAAAAATTTGTATTCCAGACATAAATAATATTTACATGGGAGGTATAGATACATACAATGTAGTCTTCGGTGGATCTGTAGATTGTTCAATAAAGCTGTGAAATGGACAGCACTTTGATAACGAAATATTCGGAAGTTATAACTAAACACTAAAATGATAACTAGGCATTGTGGTTAATCATCCTGTGAAATTTGGATCCAGTTGGATCAAGGAGAAGTTTTATTCACACAAATTGTGGCGGACGGGAGATGAACGTACGATCGACAGACGACAGACGTCGAAGAGAGATAAAAGCAATATACGTTCCCTTCAACAAACGGGGTGGGGGAGTGGGGGGGGGACATACAATGTGATTGTGTATTGCAATTATAGCATTTAACCAAGAACAGAATAATATGAGATGTTGAATACCAGGACATTAGAAGTTTCATCTTCAAGTCACATTTTGTTCAGTCTGACATTAGAAGTTTCATCTTCAAGTCAGAGTGAGAATTATGTAACAGGCAACAAACTACACTGTAAAAACAGTGTTTAGGATTTGAACACTTTTGAAACACGTTTAGACCAAAACATGTTTAGGATTGTGTTTAAAACCTAAACACTTATTAACTTGAACATGTTTAGGCTAAACGTGTTTAGGATTTGAACATGTTTAGATGGATAAAATCATCATTCTTTAACAATTTTATTGATATTTTCATTAAGGTAAACACAATCCTAAACACCTAAACACTTTCCTAAACGTGTTTAGATCTAAACATGTTTAGATGTTTGAGATTAAGAGTTATCCTTCATATCGAGGGCGCTCTAGTCTTTCTTTGTTTGATTTTGAAAATGGAAACATGGCAATAAACAGGGATGAACAATGTGCGTTTTGATGAAGATCTTGCTTTAAGTACAGACTGTTTTAAAGGTAAGTAGTTGACATTATTATGATATTTGAAAAAGATTAATGCTTATTGGTGTAATAATGTATTTTCATTTTTGTTGTTGTCATGCATCGATTTCAGTGTACATGTTATTATTTTGCAGCCATGTTTTAGTAAAATTTAAAGAATTTTTGAGGAACGTTTCTCAATATAATAATATTCTTTCCTATATACAAGCTTTTGAATTTGAAAGGCTTTGTTAATAATTATAGCATGCACAAGCTAATTGTTTTACTTATTCATTTCAGGTAATGGAAGCAACACAGTACTTGTGGATTGAATCTCGATATTAGCCAGTACAAGCATCTCAGCTAGAAGCGATTGGAGAGAAGACTCTTGAGATATTTTAATAAATAAATAAATAAATATATATATAAATAAACAAAAACAATACAGAAGGAAAAGGCTAAACATGTTTAAAACCTAAACACAAACATAGGTTAAACATGTTTAAAACCTCAATACATTTTCATACCTAAACATGTTTAGGGCTAAACGCGTTCAAAATTCAACACAGATTTTGTGTTTAGGATTGTGTTTAGGATCTAAACACCATTTTTAGAGTGTACGTTGAATACTAGAACTATACTTTCATTGATTAATTATATCTGGTCATGCATTGGTCGAGGTTTAGACTCAAAAACAGAAATCATATTTCAAACTTGGGAGCAAACATCCGTCAGGGAAATATAGTTTCAAAAACGAGAATTAATTGATTATAAAATTCAATACATCAAGTTATATAAATGCGGAGAAGGACATTTCCGAAAATATTTTTTTCCCTTTTTCGCAAATTTTTGTTTCCTTTTCCGAAAAAAAAAATTAGGCCTTTTCCGAAAAAATTATTACGTGCACCTCTTCCATAGGCTATGTAAATAAAATTGGTGCCTCTTATTTAAAACCAAAAACATGCATGCTTATATGATTATAAGGAAAATCGTGTAGCATTAAGAACAGCTACCCGCACCATATGCTGCAGGAGGAAAGGTATGTAAGATGACAACTTATCTTCAGTTTAAGTCTCATTCTGCAATTGTATTTACGACAAAACTGACGCCCTTCGCATACAGACAAACAAATGCTGACCTGGTCAGTTGCTAAACTACGCCTACATTGAGTGAAAAATTTCAAGCACAATTCACCACAGAACTCCCCCAGAAAAACACATATGAATTACAAAAAGAAACCAAACAACGATATGAACTCGGGACAACAGGACTTGGTACCGACACTTGCAAAGGCCATCTCTATCGATCAACCATTTCTAGAGACCCAAACCTAAAACCAAATACAGGAAGATTTCGCTAGCTATAAAACCATTTTATTAAAGAAAAACTTAAAGGTAGTACGAGTGTCAGAAATTTTGTAATTAGAATTGAAATGCTGACCTCTTCTTTTGAAGAGCACTACTAATGAAACAACTTAGCAAAAAATTTTGAAAATCCATGTAGGAAATTTTGAGATATAAGACGTCAAAGTTTTGGCGGGAAATAGATCTCTCTAGAGTTTTCCTTCAATTTGCATAAGATGTTTATAGGCCTTTGATTATATGAAATTATAATTGGAAGTTGAAGAAATTTTATACACAGTCTATTTTATGTATTTTAAAGTGACTTATGACCAAGAAATTGTGATCCATGTGCAAAAAATTTTAGCACTGTTTGAATGGATAAAACCCGAGGATATAGAATGCTTCTGAAATCTGAGGCTCGTACTCCCTTAATTTACATTTACTTAATTATGTGTCTCTGCCATAATTTTAAAAATTTTAAAAAGTTTTTCGGAAACGTTCATTGAGGAATTTTAATTTTTTTCGGAAATATCCTACGCCCGATAAATGTTTGCAAATGATTAACATTTACAAAAGTTAGAAATGTTATAATTAGCATGTTGAAGCTGTAGAAATTGTTTCTCTAATGACTGGATGAAAAACACTGAGGATTGTGTTTCAAATTAAATGCACACTTTCCCGTGAAATTATTTCATTCAGTATACCAATTTCGTCAATGCATCAAATCTCCTCAAAAACCGTTTAAATAGATATCTATTATATACACTATAATAAATTCAAATGCATTTTCAAACTAGTTTAACCCCGCCGCAGCAGGTTTGCGCCTGTTCTAAGTCAGGAAAGTTATTAAGCCTTTG
The DNA here is from genome assembly GCA_002080025.1 of Modiolus philippinarum. Taxonomy (NCBI): domain Eukaryota; kingdom Metazoa; phylum Mollusca; class Bivalvia; order Mytilida; family Modiolidae; genus Modiolus; species Modiolus philippinarum. The sequence goes on from MJUU01005204.1 coordinate 203,611, forward strand.
TGTGTCTTGTCTGTTTTCTACTTAGTTTACTTTGATGGTGTTTACTTCACTGAACTTGATTACTCTTTACTTAGGGATCGACTCCGACCTGTTGTTAAGTGTGGGGTTTCTTCACCGTTCATTGAAGATCTTATTACTCCCCTTTTGTTCGTTGTTTCTTTGACACATTCCCCGTTCCTCTTAAATTCTTTTTTTTTTCTATCAGTCACTGGAATTGTCACTTGAATGTAATTTCGACAGATTTTCACAATTTTTGTAGGTTTTTGTTAAAATTCGTTGCATAGCACCTCCAGAAGCGAAAATAAACTAACTGCCAATTGGAAGAGTATATGTTTATACACTCGCAACAAAAAATTGATTTTGATTCTCGTGTCCTTTGAGTAGTTCCACCTACCCAAACAATGTGAAATGGCTTAAATTGACACAAAATGTCGTTTTCAACTACAGTCGTGTCCCGGATTATTGCGCATCCGGTAATACTGCGCATCGTCCATCGTTAACGATAACAAGTGACACTGACCTGTTATAGAGACAAATTGTAGGTCAACACAAAAAATTAAATTCTTCCACGCATTACGTCACGATACACTGACTGGTATATTTTACGAATCGAGGCTAAGAATCTGTTACCCTTCTTATCAAAATACACAATAATTCAAAGTAGAATTAAGAATAAATCCTGAATTTGGTTTATTTTGTAGCATAATAGTATATGTGATGGATACCAAAAGATCATTCCGAAATCATTCGTTTTCTCTACGTTTTAACCTATTTTTTACGACATGCTCAGTATCACCGGACATCACACAGGTTGTTTACATCACGGGGTCAGTGTGTTTTCATGGAAATTAAAGTGCAACTGACATAACCTTTCAACAATTGAATGTCTTCAGCGAAAACATTGATAAATGAACAATTTGTAGACACCAACGTTTTGGTGCTAAAAAGTATTCAGGAAATCCAGGTCCATGTTGAAGCTTTAGGTGCGCAGTATCACCGGTCAGCTCTGTATGTTCAACTGCAAAAATGTCAGAAAACATACCAGTGTTTAATATATTAATATCATTCATTAGAAGAACACACTAGAGACCACCTAACTTGATTTGCAACAATATTTGAGCATATTTTGAAAATGGCCTAATGTAGGAAATAAAACCATGCCTTAATGACCAGGCGCGGATCCAGGCATTTAGAAAAAGGGTTCCAATTAGAAATGAAAGGAAATTTTGCCGAGCGGAGCGATGCGCCAAAAATTTTGGTATTTCTTAATAAAACGTCAGGATATTCATTAAAAAATACCTGATTGTCCAGAAAAAATGGATTCCAACCCCCGGAACCCCCTCTGGATCCGCCAATGATGGCCATACTTCTTTCACGATACTTGTTCTCTTTCTATAGGGGAGAACAAATGTATGGAATCACACTGATCAGGAAATATCAAAACTGGATAGACTTAAAATTAAAGTTTTGAATAATGAATGAAAGAATATCGACTAAATGCACATGAGACAAAGTCTCTACAAATACATGCTAAAAACAAGCAAAGGAACAACGCTTTTATTGTTGTTCTTCATCTTGAAGTCACCATGAGACCTCCAACAATGAGCTTTGCTCATACCTCATAGTAAGTTCAAGACTGCCCCTAGCACGGGTTAAAGTGGAATTCTAAATGTCCAACAACACTACATCCATGAAACATTTTTAACAAATAATGGAATTTGTAATTCACATTCTATTAGATTGAGGTAATCTTAATAAATAGTTTTCTAGGCCAAATGATGTTTTTGAAAAAAAGAATAGAATTGACCAGGGGGACATGACAAAATATCATTAAACCGTGTTTGCATATAGTTTTCCTTTAGAATTTAGTGGACATACTTAAAATTAAAACATGCAAACTGGTTGTGAATATATAACTCATACCAACATCATTCCATATTCTCTATATAAACTCAAAACTTCTTTTTAACTTACGATGAAAACACAAGTTTATACAATACACTACTAAGTTTATGATCAGTTTGCAATAATTAAGCCCTATAAGTTTCTCCAAAGGGAATCTTCCCTACTTACCATAAACAAATATAAATAGTTTTCTAGGCCAAATGATGTTTTTGAAAAAAAAGAATAGAATTGACCACGGGAACATGACAAAATATCATTAAACCGTGTTTGTATATAGTTTTCCTTTAGAATTTAGTGGACATACTTAAAATTAAAACATGCAAACTGGTTGTGAATATATAACTCATACCAACATCATTCCATATTCTCTATATAAACTCTATCCATTTGAAACTAAACTTCTTTTTAACTTACGATGAAAACACAAGTTTATACAATACACTACTAAGTTTATGATCAGTTTGCAATAATTAAGCCCAAAATGATATCATTCTAAGTTTCTCCAAAGGGAATCTTCCCTACTTACCATAAACAAATAAAACTTTCAAAATTCGTTTACAAAATTTGAGGTGGACCTGTTCAATTAATTTTGAGTTTTCAAATCTCAATGTTTCCGAGCCAAAAAGTAAATAGGTTCCCATGGCGTTAAACATTTTCAATAGTTAATCAACTGGAATACCTATCATTTATAATTTGTATATATTTAAAATAAAGCATTTCAGCTTGGTCTACAAGCCTCTTTCTGGTTTCTATGAAACAACCATTCTATTCCGCTCCGGTTTTGGAACGACAAATGCCATCTTTGCCCTTCATTCTCTTATCACAAATTCTTTTAGTAAAAAAAATAGTAAAAGTAAACGTCTTTATTGTTGTTTCATAGATTATACTAAGGCGTTCGATAGTGTTGTACATAGTACATTATGGAAAAGATTAATCATATGTGGTATCACAGGTAAATTATTAAACGTTGTTAATTCTATGTATGAAAAGTTAAAATCATGCGTCCAGATAAATGGTAAATGTTCAGATTTTTTCAATTGTAATGTTAGCCTTATGCAAGGAGAATCGCTTTCTCCACTGTTGTATTCTTTATATGTAAACGATATGGAGATAGAAATGTTAAGTCAGGGCTGTAACTCATATGAACTTAGGATGTTAAATTTATATTTATTAAAAATATTGTCGAATGATAAAGTACTGGTCAAAAATATTGTGCACTGATAATTGTATATTGAAGAACTGTTATGAACAAATGTATGAAATTTTTTGTCAAAAATCAAATAACAAAATAAATTGGTGTTGTAAAATTAGAGACATTTTATGTACCTATGGGTTTAACTATGTATGGATTAATAAAAAGGTTGATAATGTGAATGTTTTGAGAATGTTTTAATAAGTTTATTAAAGCAAAGAGTTATAGATACATTTTTAAGTCAGGTTAACAGATTTTTTTGATGAATCAAGCAAATGTTATCTGTATTTATATTAACTTAGTATGTTNAATTTATATTTATTAATGTATGCTGATGATATGGTTTTATTCAGTACAAGATATCCAAAATATGATCGATGTCGTTGATGTTTACTCAGTTGAGTTGAATTTGTACATATTTTTCGAAAACTAAAATTGTAATTTTTAGAAGCAGGGGTAATATCAGGTCAGAAGAAAAATGATATTTAAATGGTTAACTAATTGATATATGTGATGAATTTACGTATTTAGGTTTACTCATTAATCATAATGGTACATTTGCTAAGACACAAAAGCGATTGTCAGAACGTTGTGCATAGTATATTTAGTAAAATACAAGACGATACTGTTAGATTTATTTGACACATATGTTACAAGTATATTAAACTATGTTGTGAAATATGGGGTTATCACAAAGCTCCAGATGTAGAAAATGTTCAAACATATTTTCTTAAACGCATTTTGAAAGTTAGAAAATGTACAGTAAATAACATGGTGTACTGTGAACTTGGTAGAGTACCTATGTTTGTAGAAAAATATTGTCGAATGATAAAGTACTGGCCAAAAATATTGTGCACTGATAATTGTATATTGAAGAACTGTTATGAACAAATGTATGAAAATTTTTGTCAAAAATCAAATAACAAAATAAATTGGTGTTGTAAAATTAGAGACATTTTATGTACCTATGGGTTTAACTATGTATGGATTAATAAAAAGGTTGATAATGTGAATGTTTTCAGAATGTTTTAATAAGTTTATTAAAGCAAAGAGTTATAGATACATTTTTAAGTCAGGTTAACAGATTTTTTTGATGAATCAAGCAAATGTCATCTGTATTTATATTTAAGTATATTTTTGATACCCATGAGTTACAGTTATATCTAAATAGACCGGTGAATTATATTTACAAACCTTTAATCTGTAAATACCGTATTTGTGCTCATAACCTTCACATAGAGTCTGGTCGTTATTATCCCCTCGCCAGGATATATAGCGTTTGAATCGTTCGTCCGTTCGTCCGTCCGTCCGTCATATATCTTTTGAATAACAAGTCGTAGTTGGACAATGTGTTGTCCATGGATGCATCTTGGAGAGTACTTGAGGTTGATATATAGAACAGGCGGATTTGACCTACATTTCATGCATGAGTGACTCAGGTTAAAGTTTTTGTAAGAGTCCAGATCTGGGATACTACAACTTGTAGAGGAATAATATTTTGTATGCAGATGCGTCTTGTAAAGTTACGAAGCTCCAGATAAAAATTAGGTCACTTTAACCTATATTTCATGCATGAGTGACTTAGGTTAAAGTTTTTGTAAGAGTCCAGATCTGGGATACTACAACTTGTGGAAGAATAATATTTTGTATGTAGATGCGTCTTGTAAAGTTATGAAGCTCCAGATAAAAAATAGTTCACTTTGACCTACATTTCATGCATGAGTGACTTAGGTTAAAGTTTTTGTAAGAGTACGGATCTGGGATACTACAACTTGTAGAGGAATAATATTTTGTATGTAGATGCGTCTTGAAAGTAACGAAGCTCCAGATAAAAATTAAGTCACTTTGACCTACATTTCATGCACGAGTGACTTAGGTTAAAGTTTTTGTAAGAGTCCGGATCTGGGATACTACAACTTGTAGAGGAATAATATTTTATATGTAGATGCATCTTATAAAGTTAGGAAGCTCCAGATGAACATTAGGTCACTTTGAGCTACATTTCATGCATGAGTGACTTAGGTTTAAGTTTTTTAAAGAGTCGAGATCTGGGATACTACAACTCGTTAAGGGATTAATATTTTTATGTAGAGGTGTCTTGTAAAGTTAGGAAGCTCCAGATGAAAATTGAGTCACTTTGACCTAAGTTTCATGCATGAGTGACTTAGGTTAAAGTTTGTGTTACAGCTTGGATTTTAGATACTGCATCTTGTAAAGTTACAAAGCTCCAGATAAAAATTAGGTCAGTTTGACCTACATTTCATGCATGAGTGATTTAGGATAAAGTTTGTGTTACAGTCTAGATTTGAGATACTACAACTTGCAGAATTATCTTTCATCAGTAGATGCATATGCTTTAGGTATGAGGCTCCTGATTCAAAGAAGGTCACTACATTTTTTGCATGGCTGGCTCAGATTTAAGTAACAAGCCAGATCTTGAATGGTACAACTTCCTTGAGTGCTTATAATACTAGACAAGCATTCAATAAACGGGCGAGGGGATTAGCTGTCGTTTCCGACTGTCCCTTCTCTTGTTATAATTCAAAAGTCATCGAATATGAGGTTCACTACTTTTTCCGTTGTCCAAAGTATAACAACATACGAAATCAATTTAATATAGTTAATCTTTCCGATACAAAAAACGAACAATTTTAAAATGATGTCATCTCCGAATCATTTGCAGTTTGTTGCTCCATTTATTAAAAAGTCTTTAATACTGAGGAAAGTGGACTCTATAGCTGCATGATTCTTTACTTTATTTTATGTGCTATGTTTGAACTGTCTTGTATATTTGTTTATTTTGTACTGTAATTATATGTATTGCCAGCAACTCCCAAGGGAGTAAAATTGTGCTTTTCAATAAAGATATATTATAATATTAATAGAAATGGTCGATTATGTACATATTGTAATCAGAGAGAGGTTTAAGATGAGCATCATTTCATGTTGATATGTAAAAAAATATGAAAACTTAAGAAAGAGATATATTAAAGAGTATTATTGGAAAAATCCGTCCACATTTAAATTGATACAGCTGTTATCTGTTCATAATATCAAAGAGCTTAACAATTTAGGGAAATTTATAAAAACTTGCTGGGACTTTCCGCAATTAATATTGATGTTTTAATATTCATTATCATGATCTGCAAATTTTATTTATTTGTTTATATCACTGTATAAACAGTTTGATATTCCATGCAAAAAACAGACTGACATAGTGAATATATTATAATGATTATGTAAATTGGTGCTTTATATGAACCTCATTATGTTATACAACCTACAAGCTGTATTTGGTTTTGGTAATAAAGTATATATATTTGAATACTTAACCAAAAAAAAATGTAAATTTATTAACAATTTCTGTAAGAAAATTTAGTGGTGTGTTTTGATTTTCGTCAGGGCATTTATACGATAGGACATCACCATTAATAAGGTGTATGGTATATATTTAAATTACCGAATAGAATATACAACAATGATTCCCAATACGACTTAACTTATTATTCTTCTATGCTGGACGTTAACGATAGGTCGTAAACCTGGGGGAATTTTATATCATTCATTAGTATGACCAGCTACAAGATAGACATGTCTGGAGGGACTGTTAGTTTTCTCTCCAACAACAGGATAAAAATACTCATTGCTGTAACTGTATTAATTTTGACAGCATTACTTATTGCGGTAATAGTACTAGCAGTTACTGGTACTGGTGAAACAGGAGATAACAAAACAGATAGGTTACATACACCGGAATGTCCGACTAGTACAGGATCAGGTTCACAGAATCTGGATATAGCCAAATGTGTTTTGGATAGTTATCCCTTAATTGACGGGTAAGTTTGATTTTAAAATTATTTTCCCTCAAATGTTCATTTATTCAGTAATTTCCATATGAAAATGTATTAAATGATAATTGAGTTAATAAACAAAATATAAACAAATAATTACAAAAAAGAACATAAATTATTTGTATTATATACAGTTATACCTGTACATGTTTTTTTATGTTTACGTATAACAAAAAAATATGAAACACTTGGTTTTTATAAAGACTGCCAAAACAAAATATCAAATAGCTAGAGGCAAATAGTGTAAAATGTAGCATCCATAGACATCTTTTACAGTCTTTTCAAGTTTATAAAAAAGTGACAGTCCCCAGGGTAACATTTCATTGTGTCTTTTATTATTATATGTAAATTTCTACGTTTAAATGTGTCCTATGTATTGGACATCACGTCTCTATTTACACCTTTGCCTTTTCTTTTATTTTAAGTCCCAACTGACAAAAAGTATTGGCGGATCCAAGGGGGGGGGGGGGTCCGGAGGTTGGAACCCCCTTTTTCTTAGACAATCATGTATTTCTTAATGAATATCCTGGTTATTTTACTAAGAAAAACCCAAAAAATTTTCGCGCGAAATTTTCTTTCATTTTTTAATCGGAACCCCCCTTTTCAAATTGTCTGGATCCGCGCCTGAAAAGATGTAACATAAAGAGAAATGTTGTCTGAAATACAGAACAACGAAATAGTGTATTGCATATGTCTGTCAAAGTGACATTTAAATGCACACTATTACATATACCTAAATAAATTTTCTGATATTAGTGTTTTCCCATTTCATTTAGTGAAAGATGGTATAGAAAAGGTAAAATGGATCAAAAATGAAAAAGTTGCAATTTTATAGATGAATATCAGACTTGTATTTCAGATTATCATCACCTTTTTTTGATGAGGGCTCAACGGGGACCCCATAACCGAAATGTCGTCAATGTTTATGCTCTTTCCCGTTCCTCAAGCGAGAAAATATTTTACAAAGTCTCTTGAAAAGGCATCCCTTTACCGCTTCACGGGTTCTTTTCTCAGTGGTTCCCTCTTAACGATCGACATCCTTTTCCTGTTTTCATGTTCACTTTGTTTGCAAGCTGAGCACGTTTCATGACTTTTGAATACAAAATTAAAAATTTTAAACACTGAAATTTAGCATCCCTTCAAATACCAACCTATCTGTTGGTAATGAAAAAAATTATTGGGATTAAATATTGTTCGAATCATATTGTACTAATTTACATCAATCTTTGTATAATTTGATTAAGTTTGATCAAATATGCATATTAGGCTCGAAACTGTCCCATAATAACATGCATAACCACGACAGGAAAGCCAAGCCAAGCTTTGTTTAATTTTTCGGTACATTTAAACACATAAGAAGACCACATACCACCTCGACAAGTTAACTTCGTAAAAACAAAAAATCTTCCGTGAAAATACAAAACATATCTGTAAATTAACATATTGTTTTCAACTTTTAACCCTGATAATTAATCTTCCCTTTATTTTATTACGTGTATAATATATGTAGTGTCATGTTCTGAGAACAATCGTATTGTATAAATTGGTGTGTGTGGTCATTGTGTGCCATTTTCTCCGACTATGCGACTATGGCGCATGGCGCGTGACCTTCCCAATCACTGGAGGTATATGGGTTTGTCTTCGCTGTATTAAATATTTTTAGCAAAACGTTTAGCGAAACGGTGACTAAAACAGCCGAGGAACAGTAGTTATTCAATATAAGTAACGGGATATGTCACTATTAGTGAATTTCATTTAAAATTATTTATAATTGGGCGCATTGAGCTTTTAAAACTGCACTCACTGTTGCTAGCTTTGCATGAAAGTCGTTGCTTTTGACATTTATCCTATTTTAAATTTATTGATGTCTGTGTGTTTAATTACAGCATGTTCTTTATTTTATATGAAAAAGAAAGGAAATGAGGTAAATGTCAAGGAGACAACATCCTATATCCAGGTTAAAACGACCCAAAACAAAGCATCTAGGGGTCACCGTACGGTGATCAACACAGTGCGGAACATCACACCATATAGCAAGCCCTAAATGGCCCAAAAAGGTAAAAAAAGGTGAATAAATCAATGGAAACAAACCACATCCAATAACTCAAATATAAAGAAACAAGAATTTTATAAGAAGACACGGACAAGCCAATTACCAACATATTCCTGACTTGGGACAGGCGCAAAAATTGCGGTGGGGTTAAACTCGTTTTCTTGGATCCAAACCCTCCCCCTATGTGTGGTGAATGGCTAAAAAATAAATGCACAAAAAGACTCACAGTAAAAATCAAACTAGAAAAAGTCCAACTTATCAAGACGAGTACCCTTACAATACTTTATGTGCATTTTGCAGATTGTTTTGTTTTGTTCAACTCGTAATCAACTTCCCGAACCTCTGAACTAAGATCAACGTTACTTCAGTCAACAAATACATAGCAGACTGTTCTCTGTAAATAATATACAACCTGGCCAATAATATTTTGAGCATTATATATGTTTCAGTGGGAAAAGATCATTGTTTTGCTAAAGTGATAATTATAATGATAGTAAAGCTGTGTGTTACATGATTTGTTCAAAACTCTTTATAATCAGGTTGAAAACTAAATTACAGAATTTGATATATGTTTAAGAATTGAATGCATCATTTTGAAGTTTCATTGGGATATGAAAGGGTTGACCGAAGCACATTTTTAATGAAGCGCGGTAGCGCTTCATGTTGAAAATGTGCGCCCGGTCAACCCTTTCATAGTCCCATAATGTACATCATGTACAATGGGATTTTTTTTTACAAATTAATCCGCCACGTGAACACGTGGTCAAATGTGTTTCATGGGAATTGCAACTTCACATTGATATGCCACGTGATCGATGTTCACCTATCAAACTGACGGAATTCAAATTAATATTCATGAAATGTAATTATTCAGTTATAAACAGATATATTATGTTTGGGAGGGGGATTTGCGAAAAATACCAGTCGAGAGATGTTATATTTCCCGAGCCCAACGGGCAAGGGAAATTGCATTCTCGAGACTGGTATTTTTCGCAAATTTCCCGACCAAACATGATATATCTGATTACTCTATGTAAAGCGCACAGATGACGCCGATTTAAATTTTTTACAAGCGTCTTAGTGGAGGGTTAAAAAAGGCAAATTTTTAGGCAAATACCCGGCAGAGGGTTAAAAGTGAAAACTCTGTATAATCAGGTTGAAAACTAAATTACAGAATTTGATATATGTTCAATTATATATTTTAATTCTACCCTATGATAGAATGCTGCAATTTGATTGGTCGAATACCAGTGTATTTTTGACAAATTCACGACATTTCAAGCTAGTTTTGAAGCAGCAGGGAATTTGCCGCAAAATTTGTCACTTTTAACCCTCTGCCGGGGTATTTGCCTAAAATTTGCCTTTTTTAAACCTTCACTGAGACGCTTGTAAAAAATTTAAAACGGCGTCATCTGTGCACTTTACATAGAGTCATCAGGGGAATTTGCGAAAAATACAAGTCTCGAGAATGCAATTTCCCTTGCCCGTAGGGCTCGGGAAATATAACATCTCTCGACTGGTATTTTTCGCAAATCCCCTTCCCAAACATAATATGTCTGTTTAAAATACCTCGCGTGCAAATATATTTTATTCAATATTAATTTTCCGTTTTTTTTCAGGCACAACGATCTTGCATGGCAGTTTTATAAGAATGAGAACAATTCGATTTACAACGTTGACCTAAAAGATGATCTGATCAAAGTATGGGCAGGAAAAGTCACACATACGGATATACCTAGAATACGTCAAGGAAAGTTATCAGCACAGGTAAACAAAACTTATGTTATTTGGAAAGTTGTGGATCGTGAAGAACAATTCAAATATCATTTGATGACCTATGAATGACAACATCCATTTTCTTACGACATTTTATAAAGTCCATACTAAAATTTGGTAATGTAACGGGAAAGTATGATTCCCCTACAGATAACATTGATCAACAGGACCTCTAGCACTCTGGTCAGTCGTCAAGACCAGTAAAATAAAAAAAATCGACCAGTTAGCTCAGTCAGAGACATATAGATACATCTAGATATATATATGTCTCTGGCTCAGTCGATGTACTGGTTACTTAAATCTGTTATCTACTGTAATACAGGTTGACTGCCCTGTCTAAGTACTAACCAATTTATTGCCAGAAATATGCAAGTTCAACACTATTGAAGTATAGCTCATATAAAACGTCTGCACGTAAACCTGTGTGCATTGTTGCAAAGTTTTGGTACATTGTAAGGGTCAACTACAAGTCTAGTGGGATACAGAATATTCTGGCTTTGCCTATCCCTTCAGATCCGGATGGCGATATTTGCTTTTATATACAAATTGAATTGATAAAATGAATACAAACAATTCGAATCAAACGTCCCGTGTGAATGCAGCATACGAAAAAAAATGAAGACTTAATATTTTGATTATTTTAGATTATTGTCTTAAAAGTAGTAGATAATCAACATCTTTATCTTTGAGGGCTTGCAGAGGAGATAAGGAAGTGGTTTATCTTACTTAGTCATGTCAACATTATCTATATTTTTCTTAAAAAAAGCTCATTTTTATCCATTAAGTACCACAGATTATAAAGTTTTTAGATGTCAAAGTTATTGGCGAAAAACAGGTGTTTCTTATAAAAACAAATACTGAGTTCTACAATAAAACATCAAACAAATGAAAATCTGTTGAATTTATTTAACAATAAAGATAGATATACTTAAGACTATATTTGAAAATTTTCAGAATGAATTTATCAGAAAATTTCAGCTTTGATTTATTTGCTTAACATATTAATAAATATTCTTTTATTATTTTTAGTAACAGATTTGTTCATTGACATGTACATGTATATACTATTAAAGAGTAAAAAAAATATTTCCACATCTCAGTCTAAATAAAAAATAAATGTTTTGATCACGCACTTGATTTTAACCCGACTGTAACACTTTTTATGGCATTTTTCCACAAAGAAAAATAAAAGATTAAATTGGAATATAGGGGGGGGGGGTAAATTAATACTGATACAAATAATGTCATTGTATAAACATATTTTTTGTGGGAAAAAACACGAACTGTTGAAAAACAGCACTTTTAATTAGTTTTATAAAATATTTAACTTCGGTAAAATTCAAAACCTCATTGCTTTTTAGCTTACTTGTTGCACGTGAGCTATTGTCATAACTTTACGTCCGATGTCAGTCGTCTGTTTGCTTTTGACGTTTTCATCATACACCATGACCCCACTGAAAAAAGTTCAACTAAATTTTAAAGGAATTAAATAAAGAATATGTTCATTTTGTTCCAATTCGACAAAAACATGGACCCTGCCATGAAATTAAGATTAACGTTGAACCATATGGGGATGCACTATTTTTATCTTCTGTTCTTAAACTGTACTTGGATGTTGCATGGGAGGTCCTTTACAAAATGTGCCTATTTTAATAGATCCGACAAAAACATGGGCACCATCATGGTACAAAGTTTAAAAATGGAACACACGGATCAACAGAGGCATCAGATCCTAAAGTAATGAAGCAAAAATCAAACTGTCAGAAGTTTCACGCTATAACTGAAAAAACGTAATACTGTTCCATTCGTCAATTTAGGACTGAAACCACGTGTAAAGCCAATAATTTGACTTCTGTAAATTTGATTTGTATCATTTAGGTATAGTTGTTACAGACCTTAAAATGAATACGTAACCGGTTTTTCGAAATGGGAATGGTTCTTGAAAATAAAATCGTATGGGTGGAAGGCGTGCCATTTTACCAGGTCCATAAAAACATGGCTGCAATTGCAAAAAATGATTTCCTTTTAGTATCGGCCATTTTGGACCATCTAAATAGTCATAAACTACCTGAGACGAAAATCACACTCAGAACCAAGGTTTGAGAAATTAACATGTAACCATGCCATTATTTATGTAATATCATAATATTTTTTGGAGGTAGTACGTCTATTTAGTTCACTACATGTACATTTGTACTAATAGCCAATGAAAAAAGATTTGCCGCGAGATCCCAGAAAATAAAAGTAATGACGTATAGAACATGAAACATATATCACTGACCCACTTAGATCTACATGAGCATATACATAAAAAGGGAAACATACAAATATACATATTTGAAATGGCTAATGGAATAGTGTGAACATATTTTATAGCAAGAAGTTACATATTATCAAGACTAAACTGCATTATTTTATAATATTTGGATATTCTGATAACATTAGATTCACTATATTAATATTTATAAAGTTTTTAACTTCTTTATTGACAGTTAATTTTTTTCGTTCTTCTTGAAATTACTATTACAATTTATTAAAAAATGGATCTCATCTTCCATTCGTCCAGAGTTACATTTGTTACAAAACGAACATTCTTTTCAATTTAACAATGTTTGGCTTGTTTCATATATCGATATACATTTTAACACTAATAAACATTCATTGTGTATATGTTGGGTTATTTTTTTAAATTTTTTTTATTGAAAAAAAATAGTACGAGTAATAAACGTCAGTTCAAGTCATTACACATACTCAAGTTGTTATATAACATCAGATTTATGACAGGTTTATTCTGTGGAAATCAATACTGACACTAAGATAAATATACTAAATTCGGACTTAATGATCGAATTTTATTCATAGCCTGTATATAGTTATATAGAATGTAATAAAATGCAAATTAGTTAAATGTACATGTACTGCAACAATATAAAATTGAAACGTCTTCACGTGCGTCATTGCGGTCTCATATTATTTATATATCGCTCACTTGATAAACACCTACATGTATGCCGGTGACAAAAAATAAAGTTTTTTCCATATGCGTACACTTGACAATAATTCTGAGTCATACTTATGCATGTGGCCAAAAATGATGTTTTTTTCATGTTATTTAATGTTAAAGTAGGGTTTTCAATGTCCAAAAGGATGCTTGGTTTTCGAGTTTGGGTTAACGGAATCACACACGGATAATTTATGTTTTAAATGATAGAACAACTATTAATTCTACGTTTTTACCTGTCGTAGAATTTCTATGGTCGCGATTTCTTTAAATTCTCCCTTTTAAGGGTACCCTATAACAGAGATTAGGATATGTTTTCTTTTAATTTAAAGAGAATAGTATCATTCCCTTATATGTTGATGAAAAGCCGTTTACGTGGAATTCCAGACCCGAAATATTTATTTGAACCACAAAATGCAATTTAATATTGACTGGTTTTTATGGTTTATCGGTATTAATGTCGAGGAAAATTTGAGTCTTAATTAATGATATTTTCAATTAATGAAAAAATAATTATGCTTAATTTCCGAAATATTCCAATTTGAAATGAAATAGAAACACATAATGTATATATGCTAATAAAACCATGGATGAAACGTCCACCTTTATACAGTAATCAAATAATAAAAAGCCAAAATTTGCGTAAAATTTCCAAATAATAGTTGATATGCAAACGATTTTTTTTGGGGTGTATTTCGTGTACAATGCGAGATACATTTGTAACTCCAATCAATCGTTCCAAAATTGAGATTGACGTTGATTTCCAACCACATGTATCTATTTTCACGTTTTAAATGACGTTACCAATGAAATGATTTTACCAACTTTTATGTCAACATGTGTTTTTTGGGGGGGGAGAAACAACAAAAAGTGACAAGAAAATAAGAATCTGTTTATATCGATGACGTCATCGATTGGAGCGGGTGTTAATTTTAACATTAACACCCGTTGCTAATGATTAACATATGTTGCTAAAATTAACAAATGCTGATTTTTCAATGAAATAAACGGATAATGTAAGATATTTGCATGAAGTATAATTAGTTATTATATTTAATAAATATTTTTATGCCCCGGATCTTTAGATCTGGGGCATATTGTTTTTGCCCTGTCTGTCTGTTTGTCAGTCTGTCCGCAACTTCAACCTGGCTCATAACTTTTAAACCAGATGTGATAGGACCTTCATATTTAGTATGTGTATTGATCATTTGAGGTTGAACACCATTATGCAAATTTCACTAAGGTCAGGTCAAAGGTCAAGGTCACAGAGGTCAAAAGGTCAAAATCTAGATTTTGCTATAGCTCATTAATTACAATTGCTAGAGGCTTGATATTCTACATGTGAATATATCTAATAAGGCTTAATACAAATCAACCAAAAAAAAGGTCAGGTCAAAGGTCAAGGTCAGTGAGTGCAAATTTGAAAACTTTAACAAAACTTTAACATTGTCTATATCTTTTCAATCAGATGTGATAGGAACTTCATATTTGGCCTGTGTATTGGTCATATGAAGCTGAACAGCATAATGCAAATTTTACTAAGGTCAGCTTAAAGGTCAAGGTCACAGAGGTCAACAGGTCAACATTTAGATTTTTCTATCGCTCTTTAATTATAATTGCTAGAGGCTTGATATTCCAGTTGTGAATATATCTAAGGAAGCTTAGTACAAATCCACCCCTCAAAAATTAGTCAGGTCAAAGGTCAAGGTCACTGGGTGCATATTTGAAAACTTTAACATTGCTTACATCCTTCCAACCCTTCATATTTGGCCTGTATATTGGTTATATCAAGCTGAACGGTATTATTCAAATTTCACCTAGGTCAGGTCAAGGTCACAAGGTCAAGGACACAGAGACCAAAAGGTCAAAATCTAGATTTTGCGTTTAGTTCGTTAATTACGATTGCAAGAGGCTTGATATTCTATATGTGATTTGATCTAATGGAGCTAAGTACAAATGTCTATTCTAGTGATTGCAATTTTAGCATTAATTTTGTATTGTAGACATGGTTGCTACAAACACATCATATTTTAACTTGATGAAGTACAAAAGTTAAAAATGTAATTATTATAAAAGCCATCAATTTATAAAAAGAAAGATAACTCCATATATAGCCAATTCTACCACAGGTTGATAACCGGAACTGATTGATTGTATCTAAATGCTGAAACTTGCGGACCATTCTTGTTTTTTAAAAGGCCTATTTTGACCTTACTACCTCGCATAGACAAAACATTCCCCTATCCTGGGGACGCTCCCGAAGAATAACAATGAAGGAGCATATGCTAGTTACCTGTCTGAAACATGTATGAAAACGAATTTTTATACATTTAAAATGACTGTAGAACTTGGTACTATAAAACTAGCACAAAAAATCAAAGTTCAATTCATATTTTCCTAATGGTACCATAAATGTTTTATTTTACTATATTTCTTTTTTTTTCAGTTTTGGGCGTGTTACGTATCCTGTACAAGTCAGTACAAGGATGCCGTTAGTAAGTCGCTGGCCCAGCTGGATACAATTAAAAAGTTTGTATACAGATATCCAGATACCTTCAAGTTCGTCACCTCGGCACAAGGTAATTACCAATAATTGATAGATAGATGGCAAGTCAATGGATGAAACACTGGATAGTTTTAAAAATACCAAGGATTTCATATCATTTGAATATTTGATAAGTTCGCTATGGCATTCGTGCCATTAAAGTTATAAATTATTGAAATGTTGATTTTATTTCTAATATTAGAAAAATAGTCAGATATTGTTGAATAATTAAGAAATCTTAAAAAATATTGGTTAAGAATTCAATGATTCCTTAACAAAATGTATTTCTAACAGAAAAAATAAATTGAAACCCGCACCCTGGGTTGTCTGATATTCTCAAACTTTCACCATGTGTCCTAGCCTGATGCAATTTGGCATTAAGTATCAGTAGGGGGACCAATACCATGTAAAAGAGTTTTGGATCTATCGCATACCCACTTCCTGTTTGACGAAATTTAGAATATTTTTTTGCGTCTTAATAATTTCTGTTACGATTTTCTCAGGAACCACTAATCCTAACCTCCTACAATTCAATATGGAGTATCAGTATGGGGACCTATTTCGTGTAACGGAGTTTGGGATCTATCGCATCTATCTACATGCACACTAAGTTCATTTTGACCGAACTTAGAATATTTTTGGCTGATAGGAGACACAAAATGTTTCTGTCACATTTTTCTCGGAAACCACATATGACAGCTTTCTGCAATTTAATATGGAGTATCAGTGTGGGACCTACATCATGTAACAAAGTGTAGGATCTCTCGCATGCCCATTTGACGGAACTTGGAATATTTTTTCGGTGTGACAAAAAAATTCTGTCACATTTTTCTCAGGAACCACATATCCCAGCCTTCTAAAATTTATCATGGAGTATCAGTGCCAGGACATTTACTGTTTTTTTTTCAGCTATAGAACTCTTACATGTCCATTTCCTGTTTTAGGGAACTTAAACTATTTTCGCGTCTTGACGAAATTTTTGTCAAGTTTTACTCATAAACAACCACGAATTCATGCCTTCTGCGATTTTACATGAAGTATCAGTATTGGAACCTTTACTGTTTTAAGAGAGTCTTGGATCTCTTGAATGCCCACTTCCTGTTTGATGGAATAGTTTTTTTTTGCATTCTTACGCAGGCGGCACATGCCTTCTTTAATACTAACTTATGATAGAGGCGTGCTATTTTTTTTTTGCATTATGCGAGATTGCGAAAAAATGAAAAGAAAACAGGATAAGAAGTAACCCCAGATAGCATTTTTGTGGATAATTCAATGCAGAAAAAACACCTGTATCTCACAAAAAAAACAAATACGAAAAAAAAAAAAATACGTACAGAAGGTTTCCTTAAATGAGTACTGAAATCATAGTACATGTGTAGGTTTGTATAGATAAACGTGATGATTCCAGTCTCACGAATCCAGTGTTTCAAGTATCCGACGGTTATGATGAAGAAGAGGGGACTTTCTAGCCATTTTGTTTTCAAACGAAGGTATATGAATAAATCTGATTTCCCTTCTCTGCGTGTTAAGCACAACTTTTGTTTGAGTGTATTTGAGTGTAGAGAAAAACACATCCTATTGATGAAAGCTAAAACATAACTAGGAATATTTATACATTGTATTTTATAAGTTTCACCAGTCGATTGTATTAACCAGTAAAGCTACAAAACAATTTGTGAATCCAACAAAAATACCCTTATAATGAAAAAATAAGTTCTTCAATTTGTATTTTTTAGGTATACTAGACGCTTTTTATGAAGGAAGAGTAGCAAGTCTTATAGGTTTAGAAGGAGGTCATTCTATAGACAGTAGTCTCAGTAATCTGAGGATGTTTTATGATCTGGGTGTTAGGTATATGACAGTAACACACAGCTGTAATACTCCTTGGTAAGCACAGCTATTTTATGATTATTAATTGTAATGGGATACCCGTAATAGGGTTCGTCCAATGGATAGATAGTCCTTCGGTTCAATAGTTCAGTAGTTCATTTAAGTCCGAAGGTTCGGTGATCCGACAGATCGATATTCGTATAGGGTTCGATAGTAGTAGTATATGTGCACAGTTCAACTCACACCAGAAGTCACATGACCGGAAGCTGAAGTGTTAATACTGCGCATGCACAACCGGAGGTAGCCCTAATTGAATTCTTATACGGCCATATTGACCGGAACAACACGTGACCCCTGCAGGGGTGCTATATAACATAAGTATACTCGTGAGCAATTTGTTAGTCATGTGAGCGTATTTAATAGATTGAACCATATATGGTTAGGGTTAAAAAAATAATAATACACATTCAATAAAGGAACATCATTTTACTGAAATTATTTCAACATTAAAACTGATGTGTTTTTGAGACAAAATTGATTGAAGGTGTACAGAATACTAAACAATCAAATTGCAGTTCAGTGATTGTAGGAAGAGGACCATAATTCTAGAGAGGATTTGAAGTGTGTTATAGATAAGAGATAGATTGCTATGGTATTGGATTGTGACCCACCATCAGTCGAAGACAACACATCTGCGTAAAGGATAGATCAAAGACAGTTGGGATAGGTAGGAAGGGGAGATGCGGCTTATACAGTTATAGCCAGTCACAAGCCTGGTAAAATCCAGAATAACCTTCATGGATTCAGTAAATAGTTGCTGGATTCACTTGAAATTCAAAACTTGAAATTTTCTCCTCTAAGCTAGTAGGTGCAGTAGCAAAAGCCCAATCACCATAGCGCAGCCGCAGCAGCAGCAGTAGCATAAGCCCCATCACCCTTCAAAGCGATCAGCTAAACTCGGGTGCAGTTATCCGTGTAATTCTGGTCTAATTGTTATGACAATACAAAATGATCAGAATGACGCGGATAAGTATACTGAACAGTAAACGAAACAGACCAGTCTTGCTGTTCAGTTTACTTTGTGCGTCATTCTGATCATTTTGTATTGTCATAACAACAGGATAAGAGTTACACGGATAATTGCATCTGAGTTTTACTGATCGCTATGAAGGGTGTGGTCATCTCTCACAAAACTCGGGTGAAATCAATAAACGTAATGGCGCGTAAAATACTAGAAAGAGTTATTTCCCTTTACGAACGCTGACATGATAGACTACACATACAGATCAACAAAAAGATACCGCTATTTACAAACGCCAATCTGATAGAAGACACTCACAGATCAATAACAAAAAATAGCTCCCTTTACGATCGCGGACCTGCTAGAAGACACCCTCAGAATCAAAATGACATCTGCTTATCAACAATGCCCGTGTCGTTCCGACTAGAAAAAATATCGGACTTCCGGTCAATTTGACAGCCTACAGGGCAAACACAGCTACTTGTCGTAACGCATGCGTAATGTTATTAGGATATACTAGACTCCTATGGGTCACGTTTTGTCCGAACACGTCATTTCTGGTCAATATGACCGAAAAGGGCTTCAATTAGACCTACTTCCGGTCTACACCAGGGGACACACCAACTTCAGGTTGCGCATGCGCGATGTATCTATGTAATATGACACCCCTGCGGGGTCGCGTGTTGTTCCAACACGTCAGTTCCGGTCAATATGGCCGAATAGGGCTTAAATTAGGGCTACTTCCGGCTGTGCATGCGCAGTATTAACACTTCAACCTCCTGTCACATGACTTCCGCTTTTGGTCACATGACTTACGGTGACGTCACTTCTGGTCTACGTCACTTCCGATGGCGTCACTTCCGATGATCAATCACATCCTCCACAACAAATTTGAGGTGAACTGTGCTCATACCACTGATAGTCCGACGAATCAATAGTACGTGGTATATTTATTTGAATTTATTTATAGTTCACAATTAAAAGAAGTCAAAAAGACACTAGTAAAAATAGCTTTCCATCAACTACCACTCACCACTACCTAGCTTTACCCTGCCATCATGACCAAAAACGAATTGAGATATGAACACTTAGCCCAGTCTTGAGTAACTCGTGAACAAGTCTTTAGTTACTTTGGAATAGGTTTGAACAAGTCATAAGTTCTCTAAAAAGTTCAGAGTCATCTATCATATTTTAGATAGAACTTTATAAAATAAGAGTTAAAGATACAATTAGGCGTTTCAGTAAAGGAACATCTTTCAAGTGATATAATTAAAGTTTAACGTTAATACAAATGTGTTTTGTTTTTTTTTTCTAGTTCTCAGACTATCCTCTAAACAATCAAGGTAGTTTGTTTGTAACTTACGTTTATTTTGTAAAACATAGAACTTGGGCGCTATGATAATACCCCAAGAGAGTTACGTTTATGTCAGTGTTGTAAAATGAATGTTGTAGAATCAGAATATCATTTTTTTTAGTTTGTCCTGCATATAGATCTATTAGGACACTTTTTCTGCCAAAGTATTACTGTTCTTGGCCTAGTCGTCATAAGCTAGAGCTTCTATTGAAAGCAGTTAACAAAAATCTAACAATTAGATTTAATAATTATTTGAAAGCTGCCTGGAAAACCAGATGTCTTATTATTAATTGACGTTCTTATGTTATTGTTCTCTGTTGTTTGTCTTTATTTTGTGTCACATGTGTATATGTATATATTGTATTTGATTGCCATAGCATATATATATATATGCTTTTTGCAAATAAAGTATTCATTCACTCATTCAACTCGTGAATCTGAACGCAATCTCGCAATAAACCTGTTGTAAAGAAATAGTAAAATTCATGGATATATATTATCATTCATTAAAAATAAGTGGGATTTTAAAGTATGGGTGCTGTTTCCTTGCAAAACATACTTTTCCGAATGATACAAATTCAAACTGCATTGAAAATCAGCGTTCGTACAAAAGATATCAGCTAGACGCCCCACTTTACAGCACACAGTTTGCAGGCAAAGATTTTTGGTAAAGAAAAATATAGATTATACCACAAGATGCCGTTCATTACCATATTTTATCTACTAGAGATAGTTAAATGATCAAATGTTGATTGCGAGGCTTGCCGAGCATTTTAAAAAATCTAAATTAAACTGTTGAGAGTGGATAAACTATGGTAATATTCAGGATAAAGTGGTGTAATGATAAATACCGAGAATTATATTCCGAATAAATTTTGTGAGAAATAGCACGGGGCTTTAATCAGCATAGGTTGAATATGAAAATTAATGTAACAGGTCAAAATCGATTTAAACTTGGCATATCATTAGCGAAATTACATATTACTCACATTTGCTCTTCAGGGCAGATAACTGGTTGGTCGACCAAGATGGAAATCCAGAATTCAATGGTTTGACAGACTTTGGCAAGGTAAATTACTATTTTATCTTGTTCGTAGCAATTTTATTTTATTTACTACAATATACCATATACAATGCGTTCCACTTTGTTTCCCTGAAAACTAAATTAATTTACCTGTAAGAAGATTTTGAATTAGACTTAAAAATATTAAAATTGTATAACAAATGACTTGATACCGAAGTTGCTGTAAATCTGGTGTCTATAAATGGTCATTTATAGACACCTATGTCTCTGCATAGTAGAACATATAAGATGTATAGGATAAAGGCTGATAAAGAGAAACCTACCTAATAAATATAGATAGAAATCCAAGGTAAGCAAATGACATTTCTTTTTTTCAAACATGTCTGCTTATTTATTGAAAGAATTTTTTAGGCTTGTTTAGGGTATATTGGGATACGGGAATTTGTTAATTGGATATGGGATATTTGAGACAAAATGTGCTGGGATATGGGATACGTTGACTATGCATGGAAAACGGGATATTCAAATGATTAATGGAATATCTCCAATTTTTAAAGGAATATTTTCGTCCAGACTTTAAAATGTACTATGATATGGGATATTGGGACCCCCCTAATCAAGCCTCATTTTTCAATTATGACACTCATTATTTAATCCATGGTTAAATAAGACTTTTAGATAAAATATTTTGTAAAACAATGAAAAAAATACATACATTGAAACGAAATTTTATTGCGCCAAAATGGGCAATATTAAAATGTTTGTTACGTTTAATAACAAAATTATAAATGTAATAGCCATAATGAAAATATACAGTCATACAGATGTAAACATTATCTTCCATATCACGTTTTCAAATTTCAAAAGTTTATTTGGGCACTCAGTCATTTGTTACACTGTAACAAGAGGTAAACATATATCACACATACAAAGACACCCTATAAACATCAATATGCTAGAAATTTAGTAATATCAAAAAGACAGGTGCATTAAATTTTACACACCGGGACATGGTTGCACACAACCGTCAATTAAGGTTCATTGACGTTTAAATTTTAGTTTAAATTGGTATGGTTGAATTTGATAAGGGATTAACTTACAATTAAAAGTTAAATCTCAATTAACTTTAATTGACGTTTGTGCAACACAGTCCGGGAGACTAGTGAGGTCTAGTAAGATTGGATTAAAAACACATTTTAATCCATGCAAATATGAAATTGTTGGTCTAGTGTTTGCATTAAAACTACTGTAGTTTTGAACTTCTCTAGTATAAATTTTAGTGAAAACAGATAAAATCGACTGGTATGTTCATTTTAGTATGAATGAAAAAAGAAAACTAACAATTTTTAAAATATCGAAATCTTTCTACTCACTTATTATATAACTACATTTATTCTATTCAGATAATCATTAAGGAAATGAACAGACTTGGAATGTTGATTGATTTGTCACATGTATCACATGACACTATGGTGGACGCTTTAGACGTTACCATGGCACCGGTTATATACAGTCACAGCTCTGCCTTTACAATATGTAATCATTACAGAAATGTACAGGATGATGTTCTACAGAAAACGGTTTGTGTAATATACTTCAGTTTAAATAAGGCAAAAAGAAAACGTTGTACAATAACTTATTTATCAATTTTAGAAACTATGGCATTTGGTGGTAAACTGAATAAAAGTGACAAACAACAGGAAATTAATAAAAAGTAGGAATTATTTGTCCATAATCAATTGTTTAAACATCCAAATTTCTAATAACTGGCTATAAGAAAAATAGCAAGCTTATGGTTTCCCGAGACACAACTTTTTCCCAACTCGAATGTGCTGACTCAAATATCCAATGCAGCATACCATATTTTGCACCACAAGATCATGATGACTTCGGTACTAAATCTTTCACCACAAGTAGTACCCAATACATCATACCGAATCTTTCGCCAAAAGATTGTGTTGACTTCAGAACCCAGTGCAGCAGACCATATCTTTCACCACAATCTTGTGCTGATTTCAGATCCCAATGCAGCAGACCATATCTTTCGCCACAATCTTGTGCTGATTTCAGTTCCCAATACAGCATTCCATATTTTTCGCCACAAGATCATGCTAACTTTAGTAACCAATACTGTATACCATATTTTCAACACAAGATTATCATGACTTCATTACCAAATCATAGTAAATCTTTCACCACACGATTGTGCTGACTGCAGTAGCCAATGCACCATACCATATCATTCGCCACAATATTGTGCTGACACAAGTACCCAAACGCAGCATAGCATATATTTCGCCAAAAAAATTTTCTACTTCTGTATACCATATTTTACAACACAACATTTCAAAATCTTACACTACAAGATTGTGTTGACTTTAGTACCCAATGCAGCATAGCAAATTGTTCACCACAAGATTGTTCTGACTTCAGTTCCCAATTCAGCATGCCGTATATTTCAACATAAGATTGTGCTGATTCCAGTGCCCACTGTAGTACAGCAAATCTTAATTTCACCTCAAGATTGAGACAACTTCAATATAAAAAATTCAACATAGCAAATATTTCATCACAAGATTGTGCTGGTTTGTATCTCCTTTGTAAACTAATTTACACTTATAATATATGACATTTCAGCGAACACATGGTCCCTTAATAGCATAGGAAATACGCTATGCACGTAGTACAGGGACAACAAGGCAATGAAAATTGATCTAACACTTGGTACAGGCTAAATAAAAATAACCTTTCATTGATGAACTTTCTAGAGTAGAATAATATATGTAAGAAGTCGTTATTTAATATTTTAAGTATTGCAACTATTTCAGAAAACGAATGGCGGGGTAGTGATGGTGAATTTTTATGACAAGTATATCAACTGTCCTCCAAACAATAAACCAAATGCAACCTTGAGTCAGGTAGCAGGTGCGTTGAAAAATAATTCAAAATATTATATACTCATTTAAATATATATAATCTAATTTGTTCAAATGTCACATGACATTTGAGATTTCGCTGGGTCAACCGGTTAGCGTTGGGTCGCATAGGAAGGTCAACCAGTAAAGAAGAAAATTCTATATAATGTAATAGTTACCATCCTAGATAGCATGTGATCAAGCGGTTTCTCTGCCCGCGAAATTAAGCTCACCCTCGAGCAAGCTCTCGGGTAATCAATATCTCGGGGAGAGGTACCGCTGGGTCACACACTATCTAGGGTGGTAATTGTATAATATTTGAGTAGATCTTTTAGTTTGACAGATTTTGTATGTATAGTAGTGTTCGTGTTATTTTGAACCTTACAATATCTAAATTTTGTAAATTTTGTTGAAAACTAAGGAGTATCTCCCTCATACAAAGCTCTGTCCTTAGCTGATTTTGGCTTCACTTTTTGGTCATATTGGTTATTTGTTTTCTTTCAGATTGTTTATGGTTTTCTAAACGTTTAGATTTTATCTGCACGGAAGAGACATAAGTCTTTTTACTCCCCTTTGGGTCGTTGTCTCTTTGACAAATTCCCCGTTTTTTCTATAAGTTGTCGAAATGCGCATATGCAGAATTAAGATTCACAGTAACTTCAGTATTTAGTTATTTGGATTGGTGTACATGTATTTTGAGTTTTGATGGCAAATTGCAAATGAGCTATTTTTAAATTCGATAGCCTGGCCCCCTATTGTAGAAAAGGATATGTATTTCTATTTCATGTATTAAGAAATTGTACCTACATGTATTTATGTTTGCTTTCATGCTCAATCACATTTCTTGCACATACATGTAGCTGTTAAAATAATATCCTAGGTTTAACTTTCCTCTGAAAAAATACACAACAGTGTAAGCAAATCACAGATAAACTAAAGCCCCATTTACATGCACAGTTTTCACATCTGTATGCATTAAGATATGTATTCTAATTTGCACAAGTTTGCAAATACTGCATGTTTTCACTGTATACGCGAGTAAACTCTTTGCACGAGGTAAGAATGTATATTTGCACATGTGTAAATTTACATGGTATGTAGTTTGAGCAAGTTAATGCAAACTTAGAAATAATGCACACTGTGCAGGATACTGTCTCTGTCTATAAAACAGAAGAAAAGGGTCCTGCAATTTGATCAAAACATGAAATTGATTCATACACAATTAATTGTTGTCCATTTAAAATTCATACTTCTCTGACGGTTTTGTCATATTTTGCGTTTTTGGCCAATTATAGTAGAAGTTGGACTCTGATTGAAACAAATAAATGTAGGTACAATACAACTTAAGTCTTTCTACCAATCTACTAATTTCCGAGATCTAATGAAAACTTATAATTTTTGCATGTTTTGGTCCCTTTTCACTTCTTGTAATTGGCTTTTTCAATGAAATTACACACCTCAAATTAAATGCATGTAAATGCATAGCAAAAATACTTTTACATACAGGTGTAGTTTTACACACGTGGAAATTTAATAACTGGTGTATATCTTATGCATGTAAACAGGGGATCAATGTTTATATTACATTGTTCATTTAAAAACGATTAGCAATAATAACGCATTTCTCTGAATTTTAGAATACTTTTCAAATAAAAAATGATAGTGTTCATAATACATTGTTTGTAATATAGAATCAACTTTATGTTACTATTGAAGCTTGAATTAATTTAGTGATATTTTGGGGTTTTTTTTGTGTTGAAAATTTCAGATTAGCAAACTGCAAATCCGGTTATTGTAAAAAAAAACACCATAAAATTTTAACTATATTCGATGGTTAATGCATCATTAATGCATTGTGTTATGAGATCTTTTAAAGTAATTTTGTGATCAAATAGGACTGTTTTGAATTTGTTTTTCACACAAGGAATAAACAAGAATTAAGTTAACCATGCAAAACATTAAACTAGAAAGACACAAGCTATTAAGATTAAGCAGTATCCAGTTCATATACTATATCTTGGGTAAAACTGATTCTGATTTAAACGTTCTGTGAATTGTAGATCATATAGATTACATCAAGAACTTAATAGGAGTGGACTATGTTGGTATTGGGGCAGATTATGACGGTGTTCCAACGTAAGTAAATTTCAAATGCCCTTTACACTTTAGCTAAGCAAGCAATGAAAGGACATCAACATGAGCTCTGCTCCTACCTCATCTAAGTCCTTCAACACTGGGCTTAGCTCTTAACCATAATAAGTTCAAGACAGCCACTAACACCGGTTTGGGATTCTTTGCTAAATGTCGAACAATGATACATACATGTCTATATTTATCCCAAGGGTTCGGGATCGTCATCAAAGGTGAATTAAACTGCCAAAAGGCTCTTACAATCACTATCATTGATTGTCCTCTCAAAAGCACTTATGTCTCCAGCTAATGCACAATAGACCATATCCAAGCTCTAGTATCAGGATTTACCAGACCACGTCACAGTATAGAAAAATTTACGTCATAAAAGCTAAAACGTCATGAAACTATGTTGTTGAAGTACATTCTTTGTCACATGGGGCGGACACGTTTGTGACGTAGGGCGGACAAACAACAGCTGATGAATCTAAATACCAGAACTCGGATATTGTCTATTACTACATATAGACAACTTACTATTGATTATCCCCAGTTTTTTTAGATTATTTAGACATTATTTATCCACAACAACTGAAATTAGATAAAGCTAACAATGATTCCAAATGTTGCCCTTTTCTGGATCTGACTATCTTTATTGACTCTGGTAAATCCAAAACCAAAATATATGATAAAAGGGATGATTTTGATTTCACTATTACTAATTTTTCTTTTCTTGACGGCGACATTCCCCTTGCTCCATCCTACGGGGTGTATATTTCTCAATTGGTACGATTCGCACGAGTTTGTTCTACTCTTGATGATTTCAATGAACGTAACCGTTCTGTCACAGCCAAACTTTTACAACAAGGTTACAGATTTTACAAGTTGTTGAATACATTTTAGAAGTTTTGTAATAGATATGAACATGTTATATCTAAATATGGCGTTACTCGTAAACAGCCTATTACTTTGGGCATTTCTAGTCCTCAATTTTACGGAAATGTTGTTAAAAAATGCCAGAAATTGATTAAGAATCCAGAAAAGCTGGGACATAGCTTACTTTCTTTACGTAATAGGGGATATCGGCAAAATATTCTGCTTGCATCCGTTAAATTAGCTTTTAGACCTAGTGACATGAACATTTTGCACACATACTGGCCTCTCACTGATACTGCCAATGTTTACTGTAATTTTTGATGATTCTTGACCAAACCCTTCGGGAAGTTTTGTTTGATTTTTCTTCCGTACTGCGACAGTTTTCTACCAGCAGACTAGGCTCCTTGAGCTAGCCGGCAGTTTAGCGGCGAGCACCCCTTGACCCATCTTTCAAAATTACGTATTGTCTTTTTCTTTCCTTTCAAGATTGTGGTCATGGATTTAGTAGTCTACCTGTATTGGGTTTTATTCGTATGTTTTTATACTATAGGGAAACGGGACAGATAAAGGGGAGGTTTGGGTACCCATAAACCGGTTAAATCCTACCGCTGGCTTTTGCTAGTGCGGTACCAAGTCCGGCTGTCCAGAGTTCCTATCGTTGTCTACGTTTGTCTTTTGTCTTATACGTGTTTTTCTTGTGTAGTTCCCTTGCAAATTGTTGCATCTAATTATAATTTTCAGCCATTGTAGGTGTTTCCTGTTATCGATTTTTTAAACACACGGCACTCATCAAGTCGATTGTAAGAAAAGTTGGCAATCTAAAATATTGAGATGGGCACTATGGACAGGTTGTCAGAATAACATTTGGAATTTCCAAAACTAAGTAAATAATAATAATAATGATACATGCCAAAGTTTGAAAGTATGATATTTTATTCATATGTGAAGTTCTCTCATGAATAAGTATACCATAACTGAAATATATAGAGAGTATACATCTCTCAAAAGGGGAATCTTTTAACGGACTCCATACAGCAAGAAAGACAAACCCCAGTCTTGTATAAAACTGAAAGGATATGTAGTAAATGCACATAAGACAAAGCCTCTAAAAATACAAGAAAGAATCAAGCAAAGGCATAACGCTTTATCTTGAAGTCACAATGAAGCCTTCAACAATGAGCTTTGGTCATACATCATAGTAAGTTAAAGACGGCCCCTAGCACCGGTTTGAGCGGAATTCCTTGCTACAGTCTGTCCGGAATCAGCTTGCGGATTTGACGAGCGCGTTGATTTGATGGACTGAATAGATCAAAAGAGTATGCAACTCTCATTGGTCGAGAGCACGTGCCTTTACCTTGACAGCACTATTCAATTATAGTCCAAGATTTTGATTGGACATGTATTCTTTACCCAATTACTTGTCTTTAAATTGGTTTGAGAACGTGGCCCTATTATTAAAATTTTCACTCTTATACTGAAAAGAATTTTTTCTACCTACATAACTCTTCCTTTCATGTGCAGTTCAGTGATTAAACATTTTTGTGTCCGATAGTTTTTTTAGAAATCTATACAATGCATCGATATTTCCTGGGAATGTGATAAATCTGGTACCATTTAATGAAGAATTTTCAAACTACAGTCGATAGTTATTTTTGTTGTGATATTCTGCGTAACTTTTTAAACTAATTCTCTTACTGCTTTTCAGCCATTTATATCCCCGCATCGGAATACAAGGCCAACGAGTCCTCTCTATAACTTATATGAGGCCTACATGTATGCAAAACAGTTTCCGCTAGATTTGTCATATAAAAAAAAACTTTTTAAGATGATTAAGATGACGACCATTTGATTTTCGGGGGTCGAGTGATTTTAAAAATAAACAATCTAATCTTTGTGCCAGTGAAAATAAATATTCCAGTCCTACTTGTCATTACAATAAATAATTTAATTTTGTTTGACGAAAAATAGAAATGAAAAAAAAATAATGTGACATTCGGTGAAAATAAATAACTTAATCGATATTCCTAGTTAAACAAATTGAATCCCGTATTCCCAAAAAACGCCCTGGTCCCTAAAGCACAGATAATAATGACAAATGACGAGACATAATGAAAGAAAGTGTGATTTTTTTTTAATTGCCGAGATTGAAAAGGGGGATGGTAAGCATTTTTTTTTTACTAAAGGGACCAGATTGTCCCCAAATACCCTATGTGTATAATACAATATCGATGAAACACTATACATGTAGATCATCTTTTTTAACTTGCATCCTTTTCCGGTTTGTCCAATCAAAATCTTGGTCTGTAATTGCAAGGTAAAGGCGCATGCTTTCAATCATGCTTGATGACTATGTCAATTATATGTCCAGCTTACTCGACCAATGAGAGTTGCATACTCTTTTGATCTATTCAGTCCATTAAATCAACGCGCTCGTCAAATCCGTAAGCTAATTCCGGACAGACTGTAAATGTCGAACAACGCTGCGTCCATGTCTTTATTTATCTCACAGATGCGAGATCGACAGCAAACGTAAATTTGACTGGTAAAGTGCTCTTAAATTCACTGTCATCCATTTCCGTCAAAAGTACTACCTAATATGCATTGTTTAGTGCGTTTACGAATTTAAATTTTTAATCTTTTTTTAAGGATGTTCGCCGGTCATGTTTATGTATTTCTGTCAGAATTTCGGATTTCTTTGGTTTTATCCATTTAAAGGCTTAATAAAGTTTTGCCCGGTGACACCCTAATTTTATTCCATAATTTTATGCATCTTTTGGAGCATTCTGACAAAATTTTATTCCATTGGTGTTATTTTGTCACATTCATTATTTGATAAACATTCCTCATGTTAAACCTAAGAAAAATGCAGAGGAGTTCAGTTTCCGCCATTTTTTCAAGCACTTGTATCTCAGTATTTTCATCGGTAACCTAAATTTTTTTGGCTTAATTTACTTCTTTTACAATTTTCTAGCAAAAAATCACATGTAATCGGAATCCTTGTTATTTTAAAATTGACCAGCGAATATCCTTAAATGTTGGTTTATCATTTTCTTCAAAAAGTGACTCAAGTTTTGTGTTAAAGAAATAATTCATGGGCGCCGGTGGTTTGTTGGAGATTTACATATGGGTGGCCATTATTTTCGTTAATATTTTACCCAGAGCGTGGCGTAGCGGAACGAGGGGTAAAATAAACGAAAATAATGGACACCCATATGTAAATCGACAACAAACCACCGGCGAACATGAATTATTTCGATTCTAATATGGCATTTCATGATCTGAGCGGACCTATAGTGTGCACGGTCACGACAGCCATTACTTCAGATTTACTGACGTTTTTGTGCACAAAACATGTTGTGACGTCGTCAGTTTCAGCGTAAAGTCTGTTGAGAAGTCGCTCATAATGTTATTGGAGATTTTCATATGGTTAATCATCATGGTTTTCATTGTTCTCATATTGGAATTCTATACAACAGATGGATGTGCTTGTGTTCGAAATATTTTTTATGCTCCTGTGTTCACTTGAAACGAAAGACTTACTTGATTGCTTGGTTTGTTTACATGTTTTTGCTGATGTCTGTTTCTCTTCAAACTTTGTAAATCTTTACAAGGTACAGATTCTTTACTTTGTATTGTAAACATGAATAAAAGTACATTATTTATGCCTCCAAATTTCAACATATTTATTCATAATGTAAAAACATTATCTATAGTCAGAAATTGCCTTAAATTTGAATGAAATGTAAATCATACTCTTTTTCTAATTACAAACAAATGGCGTAATAATAGTCAGAAAATCGATGAAGAAAAAACAAGTTATTACTTTAATGTTAGACATTGACAAAAATTAAAAGTATCCTTACATATATTGTATCGTATCCATTACAAACACCATGAAGTACAACAATTTTATCTTTGTATATTTCATATTTCTTTCAAACAGACAAAACTTAACACAATTTTAAACAGTTTCACTAGATCTACATGTATACAAATATATTAAAAAACCTTTAAGTTAGCAAAACATATTCATGGCAGTCTTAATTGAATTTTTATAATTTAAAATATATTTCAGTTTTGCCGATATAACTTGAAATATGCTCCACATATCCAGATATCTTTGCAAAATTAATACAGAGATTATATGTATATGTATATTTCAGACTTCCAATAGGACTTGAAGATGTTTCTACATATCCAGATCTGTTTGCGGAATTAATACGTCGCGGTTGGACTAATTCTGATCTTCAGAAGCTCGCAGGGAAAAACTTAATACGAGTATTTACAAAAGCAGAACAGGTAACAGTTATGAAATTGATATAAATGAAATGCTTTATTTCTCCGATTTAATATCTTTCAATAGGTGTCGAGGTTTCAAAGTGTTAGTGATTTACTGATTTTTTGGGGGTTTCTTTGGGGGGTGTATTACGTTCTTGGTATTGCATTATTGTCATTTTGTTGTACATTTGTAATTCTAAATGTGGTCTTTATATTGCCATGTATTCTTGATTATTGATTTTTAGGCATCCGAAGTCATTTGGAAATTTATTAAAAGAAGCAGTTTTTGCCATATTATATAATATATCAGTTCCTATAAATGCATTCTGATTTTACTTTTCATATAATTTCATATAAATGCGCCTATGCAGAAATTAAATTCACAGTAACTTCGGTATTTTGTTGTTTATTACCACTTGGCCGGTGCCTCTGCTGGTGGACTGTTAGTCCCCGAGGGCATTCACTACTTAGCCAGTACTTCATTGATGGCCCGACGACCGATTTTATTTGAAAACTTACAATATCTAAATTTGAGAAAATTTTGTTAAAATCTAAGGAAGATCATCCCCATGCATAGCTCTTTCCTTAGCGGATTTTGGCTTTCTTTTTAGATCCAATTGGTACTTTGTTCTCTATTAGATTTTACACATATTTTGGTTTATCAGATTTCCAAATGTTTTGATTTTATCTGCAGTGAAGAGACATAAGTTGTCGAAATGCGCTTACGCAAAAATTAAATTCACAGTAACTTCAGTATTTTGTTGTTTTTTTACCACTTGGCCGGTGCGGCTGCAGGTGAACTATTAGTCCACGAAGACATTCACCAACCCAGTAGCAAGTACTTCGGTACTGGCCCGAAAACCGATTTTATTTGAAAACTTGCAATATATTAATTTAAATTTTGTTAAAACCTAAAGAGTACCCGGTATCACCCTCATACATACCTCTGTCCTTAGCCGATTTTTGGCTTTCTTTTTTTAGATCCTATTGGTTATTTGTTCTCTTTAGTTTTTTTTCACATATTTTGGTTTATGGATTTCCAAATGTCTTGACTTTATCTGCACTGAAGAGACATAATTTGTCGAAATGCGTATATGCAGAAATTCACAGTAACTTCGGAATTTTGTTGTTTTACATCACTGTGCTCTTTGGATCTCTTTGGTTTATTTGTGATTTATAAGAATTTTTTCCATTCCAGGTACGCGATAGTTTGTCATATCTAAAACCCTATGAAGATTTACTACCAAAGAGTTTGGAGAGAAATACGTCATGTTGGTCTTAGAATTGACAAAAGGGACTTTATAAAATAACACTTTGTACTATTTTTTTTAATGTTTTTTGATTTGTATAAGACTGAGTTTTGAAAGTGAAAGTACATAAATGAATACACATTTACACAAAATTACAAAAATTACATATAGATGATTATAATAACAATGCATTTGAATTTAAATATTTATAGAACAATGGTTGATAGTGCACGTACCAGAATACACATTTGCACCAAAGTTTACATATACATGTATATAATGATAATAACAATGCAGTCGTGTTGAGTCCATTTTTTATACGAATATGTGATTCATAGCAGCTTCAGAAAAAATTGATGACCAAATAATAATAAATAAATATTTGATTTTGTGTTAAAAATGAAACAAAATTAATTATGATACATTGTAATTGATACTTACTCTTCCGCACGTCAATGCTGATGTGAAAATTGCATTATTTTATTTGCATATTCGTAAGAAGTCATTAAACACTCATTTATATATATTGTCACTTCTCACACTTCTCTATAATTAATGTGAATGTATGAACATGAAAAAATATTTTACATTTTCATTGTTGTTTAGATATATAACAAACAGTAACCAAGACAGTTTCAGTATTCTCTTCATTAATGGGAAAATCCGAATTCCCTGTAAAGACTATTTGCCAAATAAAGAGATGGAATTCGAATAGTTTCATTAATTGAAATGTTCGATAGGACATAATCTCACATCATGTTCGCTACGTATCGGCACATTTATATACCTTTTTTCTAATTTTAACCTCTGCAAACGACCGCGACATGTGATGAATGTAACAAACCTCCTTTGCTATGAGGTATGAGTTAAGCTCATTGTTAAGGCCTCGTGGTGACTTCAAAATGAAGAGCGAGAATAAAAGCGTTGTTCCATTGTTTAGTTTTACAATGTATTTGTAGAGGCTTTGTCTCATTTGCATTTACTCAATATCCCTTCATTGTTAATTTGTTTAAATAATGAATAATGTTCGTCGCCTTTGTATACGAGTGAATCAGTGAAATCAGGTAGCTTCTTTAATGTACGAATTTCAGCCTGGCAATATTAAATATAATTAAACTAATTTTGATGCGGATATCATTAAGTTTTGTCGAAAGTGTTATGGGGGGTCTTTAAATGTTCAATTTTTAACTTCCGCGTACTTGAGTTGTACACTGAATTTTGATGTTTTACGAGAAATATTACATTTGGACATTATTATATTTAACGTTATTTTTTTGGCGGGAAACACTTTTAGGATTGCATTTGTATCGTATATTCTCAGTGTTACGTTACGAGACTTTCTGGCCCAAATTACAAACAAATACTGAGGTAGAAAAGACAGAGGAAGGGAAAATCAAATTGAAATAATAAAAAAATATTGTTAATATAAGAATTAGGGTTAATGACAAAATTATCGACCAAACAAACAATCCTGTTACCATTTTTTTTATAATTTCATGATATCGGAATGAAACACCTTCCACTGAAATCAAATCTCTCTGGAGTTGTTACCTCATTTTATCTAAGTTTTAAAACTTTTTGTTATATATTAAAAAAATTAAAACATACAATGTGACAAGGAGTCAAAAAATTAAAACAAGAGAAGAAATCTTACAACGAACAATGTTAAATGATATGATGCGTCCTGTAATGAATTTCCAAGTATCTACTGCTTGAAGAATTTATTTTTGAGTGATGTTGTCATTACACTGGTGTGAATTATGCTTGTCATTCGCTTGTCATTCGCTATCGTATTACCTCTGATGATGTTTATGCTTGTCATTCGCTATCGTATTACCTCTGATGATGTGTATGCTTGTCATTCGCTATCGTATTACCTCTGATGATGTGTATGCTTGTCATTTGCTATCGTATTACCTCTGATAATGTTTATGCTTGTCATTTGTTATCGTATAATTTGCTGTAATCGCTTCTGTTCATGTTCCATAAGATAATCTTAAAGAATTAACTATCCCTTTTGGAAATGACTAAATACCGAAGTTACTGTGAATTTAAATTCTGCATATGCGCATTTCGACAACTTATGTCTCTTCAGTGCAGATGAAATCTAAACGTTTGGAAGACCATAAATTCAAAGATGTTTTAAAACTGATAGAGAACAAATAATCAATATGATCTAAATGTAAAGCCAAAATCAGCTAAGGACAGAGCTTTGCATGAGGGAGATACTCCTTAGTTTTCATCAAAATTTCCAAAAATTTAGATATTGAAAGGTTCCAAAGGAAGTGTTGAGTTTCAAAGGAAGTGTTGAGTTTCATTTTTCTTTCGAAGTACTAAATTATGTGTAACCATGTTCTTTTCTTTTTCGAGAAAGTGGTCTTGGAGTTGTAGACTACTTGTCTTTGGTTGTAGTCGTATGTTTAGCGAAGTAACTTAGAACCGACTTGTCGGTCGACTACTATTAGGAAACGGGATAGAGAAAGGGCATTTTGTGGTACCCATAATGCGTTTTCAGTCTACCTCTAACTGTTGCTAGTGCTGGTACACAGTCTGGTTCTTATTATTTACGTTTGTCTTCTTAATGGTTTGTCTAGAGCAACTCCTTGTAAATTATGCCATGTGATTGTAATTTTCAGCCATTGTTAGTGATAACTATTATCCTTTCTTTTTAATACTGCTTTGAAGTCTTTCAGTATCTTTTCGTTTTCTCCTGCGATTTATACATGTTATATTGGTTTAGAGATAGGATATAATTTGGGTAATTCGTTTATTTTCTTACGCAAAATAAAACAATTGGTGGACGAGTATCGAATCAGCAAGGGGGCAGGAGGATAAATTTAAATAGCCAAATCATGGCAATACAGGAACCATAAGGATTCAAACAGGAAAAAATAAAAAGAAAAGATTCAAAATCCATGGAAATACAGAAGCCAGTAGGATTCAAGCGGGAAACATAAAAAATCCGAACTCATTGCAATGCAGAAGAAATAAGAATTCAAACAGTAAAAAATAAAACATCCAAACCCATGCCACTACACAAGTGATGAAATTCAAAGACTGAGGAAAAATAAAAATCAAAACTCATTGCAATACAGAAGTCATTTGGATTGAAACAAGAAAAATAAAACATCCAAATCATGGCAATACAGGAACAAGTATGTTCAAACGGGAAAAAATAAAAATGCAAAACTCATGGCAATACAGAAGCCACAATGATACAACACGAAAAAAAATGGTATGGTAATACAGAACTCTTCAGAATTCTAAAACGAAAATAAAAAATTCAGATCATGGCAATCTCGAAGCCTAAGAGGAACAATAAAAATCAAAATCATAGCAATGCAGGAACCATTAGGATTCAAACGGGAAAAATAAAAAATCCAAAACTCATGATAATACAGGAGCAATTAAGATTCACCAGGAAAAAAAAACAAAACTTTTTGCAATACAGGAGCCATTACGATAAAACAGGAAAAAATCCAATTATGGCAATACAGGAGTCATTAAGATTCAAACAGGAAAAGAAGCAAAAAAAAAAACTCTTGCAAAACCGTAGTCTTTAAGATTTAAACAGGAAAAAGAAAAAAAATCCAACACTCATGGCAATACAGAAGCAATTGGGTTTCAAACGGGAAAATAAAAAGAAAATCCTACACTCCTTGCAATACAGGAGCCATTAAAATTTAAGCAGGAAAATGGAAAATTCAAAGCAAATGGTATACAGGTTTTAGGATTAAAACAGGAAAATAGAAAGCAAAAACTCATGGCAATAGAGAAGCCATAAGGATTAAGTAGTCTACCTTGGAGTAAGTAGTCTACCTGTATTGGGTTTTATTTGTACGTTTATTATACTTTAGGGAAACGGGATAGAGAAAGGGGGAGGTTTGGGTACCCATTAACCGATTTAATCCTACCGCTAGCTCTTGCTAGTGCCGGTACTAAGTCCGGCTATCCCGAGATCCCATCGTTGTCCATGTTTGTCTTTTGTCATTTTATTGTTTTTCTTGTGCGGTTCCCTGGTGTATTGTGACATGTGATTGTGGTTTTCGGCCATTGTGGGTATTTCCTGTTATCTTTTCTAATTTAGACAGGGAAAAAAATTCCAAAACTCATGGCAATACAGAAGCCATTAGGATTCAAACGGGAAAAATAAAAAAAATCCATAACGCATTGTAATTCAAAAGCAATTAGGATTAAAAAAAGGAAAAGTTAAAAAATCCAAAATCATGGCAATACATGAACCATAAGGATTCAAACAGAAAAAAATGATATACAGACGCCGTAAGGAATACAAAGAAATCAAAATCTTATGGCAATGCAGAAGCCTTACGATTCAAACAGTAACTAGAGGCTCAGAGACTGAGCCTGTGTCGCTCACCTGACAAAACGCGTCTATGCCATGCATGACCAAAAATGATCATGTTTTTACCAATGGAGTAGGGTGTATAGGTATGTTCTCAATTAGCACCCGTGTGTTTTGTCTGATCCTATTGAAATGAGTAATTTTTGCAAAGGACCTATACATTTAGTATAATTTGATTTAATTGTTTTGAGAGAAGATGATGAAAAGGATGGTTTTCTCATACTGCGCTCCAATGTTAAACTATGTTCTGCACTTGAGGCAATGTTTTTTTGTCGGATTGAAATGAAATGTGCAATTTTTGTAAAGAACCTGCAGTCATCATTCCTGTAAAGTTAGGTTGAATTTGCTTCAGTGGTTTCAGAAGAGTAGACGAAAATGTGATTTTCCCATAGGGTCCAATGATAAACTATGTTCCGTGCTGGCGGCCATGTTTTTTAACGGATTGTAAAGAAATGAGCAATTTTGTTAAGGACCTTCTATTCATCCTTCCTGTAAAGTTTGGTTGAATTTGCTTCTGCAGTTTCAAAGGAAAAGATGAAAATGCGATTATTCCCATAGGGTCCAATGTTAAACCTGAGTTCCGTGCTGGTGGCCATGTTTTTTATTGGATCAGAACGAAATGAGCAATCTTTGTAAAGGACCTTCCATGCATCATTCCTGTAAAGTTTGGTTGAATTTGCTTCAGTGCTGTCAGAGGAGTAGATGAAAATGTGATTTTCCCATAGGATCCTATGTAAAACCATGTTCCATGCTGGCTGTCATGTTTTTCGTCGGATCGGAACGAAATGAGCCATCTTTGTTTAGGACCTTAAGTACATCATTCCTGTAAATTTTGGTTCAATTTGCTTCAGCCTTTACAGAGCAGAAGATGAAAATGTGATTTTCCCATAGGGTCCTATGTTAAACCATGTTCCGTGCTTGCCGCCATGTTTTTTATCGGATCGGAACGAAATGAGCAATCTTTGTTAAGGACCTTAGGTACATCATTCCTGTAAAGTTTTGTTCAATTTGCTTCAGCCTTTTCAGAGCGGAAGATGAAAATGTGATTTTCCCATAGGGTCCAATGTTTAACCTAAGTTCCGCGCTGGCGGCCATGTTTTTAAATCGGATCGGTACAAAATGAGCAATCTTTGAAAAGTACCTTTAGTACATCATTCCTATAAAGTTTGATTGAATTTGCTTCAGTGGTTTCAGAGGAGTAGATGAAAATGTGATTTTCCCATAGGGTCCTATGTTAAACCATGTTCCGTGCTGGCGGCCATGTTTTTCGTCGGATCGGATCGAAATGTGCCATCTTTGTTAAGGACCCAAAGTACATCACTCCTGTAAAGTTTGGTTCAATTTGCTTCAGCCCTTTCAGAGCAGAAGATGAAAATGTGATTTTTCCCATAGGGTCCAATGTTAAATCTAAGTTCCGCGCTGGCGGCCATGTTTTTTATCGGATTGGAACGAAATGAGGACCTCCCATACATCATTCCTGTAAAGTTTGGTTGAATTTGCTTCAGTGGTTTCAGAGGAGAAGATGAATATGTGAAAAGTTTAACGGACGGACGGACGACGGACGCCAAGTGATGGCAATAGCTCACACTGACCCTTCGGGTCAAGTGAGCTAAAAATGATATAAATCTAACGTCCTGCCAATACAGGAGCATTTAGGATTCAAACAGGAAAATGGAAAATTCAAACTCATGGCAATACAGAAGCCATTATGACTCAAACCGGACAAATGGAAAATATCCTATACTGATTGCAATGCAGGATTCAAAAAAGGATAATAAAGAATCCAAAATCATGACAATACTAAAGCATTCAGGCGTCAAAGAGGAATAATAAACATTCCAAATCTAATTGCAATACAAAGCCATTAGGATTCAAACAGGAAAAATAAAAATTCAAAAACTCTTGGCAATACAAGAGCTGTTAAGATTCAAAGAGAAAAAATTAAAAAAATCTAAAAATATGGTAATACAGAAACCCTTTGAATGCAAACATGAAAAATAAAAAATCCAAAACTCTTGGCAATACAGAAGCTATCGGGATTCACATAGAACCGGTAAAAAATCCTAAAATCATGGCAATACTAGAGCTTTTAAAATTAAAACAGGAAAATAAAAACCCAAACTCATGGCAAACAGAAGGCTTTAGGATTCAAATACGAAAATTGAGAATCCATACTTATGGCAATCCTGAAGCCTTTAGGATTCAAAACAGGGAAAAAATAAATCAAAATCATAGCAACAAAGGAAACGGGAAACATAAAAAATCAAAAACTCATAGCAATATAGGAGGCTCAACTATCATTTGGAATTCGGTATTCAGAATTCGGAATTCAGAATTCAGAATTCAGAATTAGCTAAGTACGTTTATATCTTTAGTGTTTTAACTGTCTGTTTCTGTATTGGCCCCGTATAGATTCGAGGTTAGCTGTATTGGTCTCGAGACCCGGAGGGTCGAGGGCCAATACAGCTGATCGAGAATCTATACGGGACCAATACAGAAACAGACAGTTCATAACACTTTTATTAAATAATCTGATTATTTTCTTTTAGCACTTATACATGTACATATATGTTATTATTGTGAAATGGGGTACAATACCGAAGTTTCTGTTAATTTTGTTATGCATTGTCCCTTGTGGGCCATGATTTGGCAAAGTAAAATACTATGTATTCTGTATTGTGGACAAGGGTCAAACTAGATAGTTGTTCTTTTGAACCGTTACGTTTTCTATTATATATAATTGTTGTCGAGGTCAACTTCCACCAAGCTTTTTTTTCGTTTACGTGGTAACATAACGTATTATGACTTTGGATCCAATGTTTAGTGTATTGTAAAAAGATTTAAAGATTCAAATGTTATAAATAGGAGTTATATATATTTGATTATAATACCGATTTTCATTGATACATGTATCGATTGGGTTCTATTTTAAGTTCGGGTTTCCCCTTTGAGTCGGTATAAAGATTTTACACCTTGGTAAATGTTATGCTTGAAAAAATATTAAATTTCATTTTTATGAGGTTTTCCGTCAGGAAAACTTCATATAGCTGTCGAAATTGAAATTATCCCGGGTACGAATATGTCTTTACATGATTTTTTGGCGTCAAAATTGTTCATTTACTTGACGATATCTTTCCTAATGTGACATTGTACATGTATTTATGAGGACAATGTATTTATATGAGCATCCTGCAAAACGAGAATGAAAAGAACACAGGAATATATTTCTGCGGAAGGATCAATGATGTAAACAGGACGGATGCATGTATATAACACAGAACTGGGTTATGTAACATATCACGACAACATCACCTGTACAACGTTCGTTTCATTAATCGAGATACACAGAACTTATGTAATCCCAAAATGTGTCCTGTGAAACAGTGTCCAGGTGTGTTTGGGAATGGCCATTTGATTTTCAGGGAGGGCTTGAACTTTTTGTAAATAAATAATTTAACCTTGATATCAGTAAAAATAAATATTCTTACCCTACTTGTCATGAAACTAATTTTATCCACATCACTATACCGTTTGGAAGAGTGGAGAGATTTTCACGAAGTAACAATTATGTAATTTCAAAATGCTTGAAAATCGTATGACTACT
>MJUU01005206.1:6253-21256 GCA_002080025.1 Modiolus philippinarum
AAAAAAAAAAAAAAAAAAAAAAGGATTTCGGAAAACAAAAAGCATAGTGCACATCTACAATATTTAATAAAGCTCCTGTTTAAGTTTCATTAAATTCCAATCAGTGGCTTAAGAGGACATGTGGTCACCATATGGTTTGCATTAAGCTAAACATGTCAAAAATCTGAAAAAGGGAATTATTGGAAAACAAAAAACAAAAAACGTAGTGCACATCTACAATATGTAATTAAGCTCCTGCATAAGTTTCATAAAATTCTGATCAGTGGTTTAGGAGGAGTAGTGGATACCATGTGGTCACCATATGGTTTGCATTGAGCTAAAATGACAAAGTCCAAACATGTCAAAAATCCGGAAAAAGGGAATTATTGGAAAACAAAAACATAGTGCACATCTACTATATGTAATTAAGCTCCTGCATAAGTTTCATGAAATTCGAATCAGAGGTTTAAGAGGAGTAGTGGATACCATGTGATTTGACTTGAGCTAAAATGACAAAGTCAAAATTATGTCAAAATTTAAAAAAAAAAAGGATTTAGGAAAACAAAAAGCATAGTGCACATCTACAATATGTAATAAAGCTCCTGTTTAAGTTTCATGAAATTCCAATCAGTGGCTTAAGAGGAGTAGTGGATACCATGTGGTCACCGTATGGTTTGCATTAACCTTAAATGACTATAAGTCCAAAACATGTCAAAAATCTGAAAAAGGGAATTATTGGAAAACAAAAAACAAAAAAAGTAGTGCATATCTACAGTATGTAATTAAGCTCCTGCATAAGTTTCTTAAAATTCTGATCAGTGGTTTAGGAGGAGTAGTGGATACCATGTAGTCACCATATGGTTTGCATTTAGCTAAAATGACAAAGTCCAAACATGTCAAAAATCCGGAAAAAAGGGAATTAATGGAAAACAAAAAGCGTAGTGCACATCTACTATATGCAATTAAGCTCCTGCATAAGTTTCATGAAATTCTGATCAGTGGTTTAGGAGGAGTAATGGATACCAGCTGTTGGGTACAAAAAGACGGACGGACGGAAGGACGGACGGACGGACGGAAGGACGGACAGACACCATGAACACTATATACCTCCCACAAAGCGGGAAGTATAATAAACTAGAGCTTTCGGCAATGACAGCCAGTACTTCTCATGAAAATCTTCAGGTGGTGTACTACAACTGTGTAACATTTCATCAAAATCCAAGCAGCGGTTTGAGAGAACATGCAAGGGTTGTCACCCCCCTTTTTTCCAGAAAAATATTCAAAGACGAATTATCTCCCCTTCAAAATTTCAGGTAGCAACCATTTTATTTCATGCAAATCTTCAGGTGGTGTACTACAACTGCATAAAATCTCATCTAAATCAAAGCAGCTGTTTAAGAGAACATGAACTGATAAGGTTTGTTCCACCCTTTTTGCATAAAAAATTCAAACACAAGTTATCTCTCCTTCAAAATTTGGGCAGCAACCATATAACTTCATGCACATCTTAAGGTGGTGTTCTACAACTGTAAATTTTAATTAAAATCCAAGCAGCAGTTTAAGAGAACATTCCCTGACAAGGTTTGTCCCCCCCACCTCATACCACTCTTTTCAGCAGAAAATATTCAAACACAAATTATCTCCCCTTAAAAATTTTGGGCAGCAACCGTATAACATCATGCAAATCTTCAGATGGTGTACTACAACTGTGCAACAGTTCATCAAAATCCAAGCAGCTGTTAAGGAGAACATGCCCTAATAAGGTTCTTCCCCCCTTTCCCAGAAAATATTCAAGACAAATTATCTCCCCTTCAAAATCTCAGGTAGCAACCATATTACTTCATCCACATCTTCAGATGGTTTACTACAACTGTGTAACATTTCATCAACATCAGTGCAGCCGTTTAGGAGAACATGCGCTGACGAGATACATGGACTGACGGACAGACAGATAGACAGACAGACAGATGGAAAGACAGACAGATGGATGGACAGGGTGATTCTTATATACCCCCAAAACTTTGTTTGCTGGGGTATAATAATTTTAAAAAGATACATGAATTAGTAACGAACTCAAAATTGACCAACTACTTTGTATAATCAACAAAGCAAATCTCCTCATGCATTCTCAATATCCTCAATCAGAACAAATCTCCTTAAGCAACAAAACAGTTACATTGGCAGTTTTTGTATTTATAACCACACTTATGCAATTCCAATGTATCTAAAAATATCAATAATCACAAGAGGAATCTAATGATGAAAAAATTTTGAACAAATAACTTGTGCCTTAGTCAAATACACAACGAGATTGACAGAGTGTTATAAATTTTGTCTGATTTTTCATGTGACAATTGATATTGTGAGAGCACAGCTCCAGTAAAGAATGCATGTTTGAAATCCTAAAAACATCTGCCACAGCATAGCATTCTTAAATTTTACGATATGAGAACAATGAAAAAGATAATTCCGATTTTTTACATGCACTAACTATGCAAAGCAGTTGTGTATAGTCTCCTCCGCCTCAACCGTAAATTCTTTTCACAAATTTCTTTGCAGAACCAATGGCTCTGCTTGCGCTGGTTACCAGCCGTGTCTAAAGGTTTCCAACCTATAAGGGGTCAAATGCGCTGAAATTGCAATTTTTCAAAATATGTAAAATCTTCATTTTTAATTGGATTTCAATGAATTTTTTTCTTCTTAATATTCCTTTTGTTGTAAGCTTTTGGTAGTATATTAACAAATTTGGCATATCTCTTACAATTTCGGAACTGAAGGGGTTCAAGGGGCTGAAATTGCAATTTTTGAAATATGTAAAATCATTGTTTTAATGTAGGGTTTTAGCTAGGATTTTGAGACCATTAGTCACTTTTGCGTATCAAATTTTGCGGGCCAATGTGTACTGTGCAGATAGTAATCAATATGAAGATAATAATTTTATTATTAATATTTCTTATTTTGCTTGCATTTACTTCTGCATATTATAGTAACAAATTGACATACATATTCATTTAATGCGTTCATTTTTTTTTGCCTAAGTA
Organism: Modiolus philippinarum; assembly: GCA_002080025.1. Classification (NCBI taxonomy): domain Eukaryota; kingdom Metazoa; phylum Mollusca; class Bivalvia; order Mytilida; family Modiolidae; genus Modiolus; species Modiolus philippinarum. The sequence continues at coordinate 9,274 of MJUU01005206.1, forward strand.
TTGTTTCTGTGTCACTTCTCTGTGCTTCCATTTCAGTATTTAGATGGGCAATGCATGAGGTATTGATTTAAATTACTTCCAATCAATTAATTTTAATTTTTAAGTTTTCATTAATTCAGTTCTAACATTCAAACTTCTATATATTTGTGAGCAAAAAATAAATTATTTTTAAAAATACCGATCAAATGTTTTTTTTAAACACCTTTAAGATTAAATAGTGGTGCAATATAAATTTTGTGTGATCTTGACTGAAGCAAATATCAGCATAGTAAAATTCTACAACATACATGTGATAGGTCGGCCATCATACATTGGGGCGGATTTTGTCAAAAAATAAAGTATACAATGGGGCAGAAATAAAGTTTACAATGGGGCGGATGATATTTCTTTTTACTGTTTGAATTAGCGTTCATGTACTTAATAGTGACAAATGTGCACAATTTGCTATGTTCTTGGGGCCAAATATTAGACAGATCTAAGAAGGCAGGATCACACAAGAGGGCAAAAAGCCTCTTTTTCATCATTATTTCAAACTATATGATTTCTTCTGTACACATTCTGCCACTTTCCCTTTCATACACATGTATGTAAAAAAACAAACTGTATTTTACTGTTATAATAAAAAATGACTCAGTTAGTGGCAACAAATGAGCGATGATTGAATACTTATTTGAACAAACAGGAAACTAAAAACAACGAAACAACATGCCTTGAATTTTCAAGTTTCCTTCTAGAACAGACACAGATATAAATGTGCTATAGTTCTAAGGTTATTTTAACATTGATTTAATACTGCACAAGTGGCTGTAATTTTCTGTTATTTTATATAGACTTGATTTAAAATACTTGATAATATTATCAAATTATATGTTATATCTGCCCCTTTGATTCATTTGAAATCCGCCCCATTGTATACTTTTTTTGCCGCCCCATTGAACTGTTTTTCGTCGCCCCATTTAGTTATGAATCCGCCCCATTGTAAATCAGCAGATAGGTCTCTGGAGCCAATGCAGGAGATAGCCTTGATTTTCAGGGAGATTAGCCATTTTTTCAGGTAAAACTAGAATACTGACAAAGTCAGAAAGGGCCCCGCCCCCTTGTGTGTCCCAAAAACCTGTTTGCAGAATTTCATGGAAATCGGATTCTCCTAAAAAACAAAAGGGAGCTTCCTTTGGTAAAGACCAACTTTGTCTATCAAAACCATTTAAATCACTGCAGGCAATTTTAATTTATTGAACAACATAGAGCTATTTTTAAAAATATGCACTTTTTCAAATAAAAGCAAAGTTTTTCCCCAAAAATCATTTTCAGATTTTCCTCAAAACAAAAGAGAGCTTCCTTTGGTAAAGTTCAACCTTCAGTATCAAAATCTTTAAAATCCCTAAGGGCAATCTTCAGTTATCGTACGACATGAGTTATTTCTAAAAATATGCATTTTTTCAAATAAAAAATCATTTTCCGATTTTCTTCATAAATGAAAGAGAGCTTCCTTTAGTAAAGTTCAACCTTGAGTATCAAAATCAAAAAAAATTGTTGAAAGCATTCTAGAGTTATCGTACGACATAGAGTTAATTCTCAAAATATGCACTTTTTCATATAAAAACGAAATTTTCTCCCAAAAATCATTTTCCGATTCTCCTCAAAAACGTAAGGGAGCTTCCTTTAGTCAAGTTGAACTTTGAATAAAAAAATCATAAAAATCAGTGATATCGTACGACATAGAGTTAATTCTCAAAATATGCACTTTTTCATATAAAAACAAAGTTTTTTCCCAAAAATCATTTTCCGATTTTCCTCAAAAACGAAAGAGAGCTTCCTCTAGTCAAGTTGAACTTTGAGTAAAAAAATCATAAAAATCAGTGAAAGCATTCTTGAGTTATCGTACGACATAGAGTTAATTCTCAAAATATGCACTTTTTCATATAAAAACGAAGTTTTTTCCCAAAAATCATTTTCCAATTTTCCTCAAAAACGAAAGGGAGCTTCCTTTTGTCAAGTTGAACTTTGAGTAAAAAAAATCATAAAAATCAGTGAAGGCATTCTTGAGTTATCGTACGACAGAGTTAATTCTCAAAATATGCTTTTTTTCATATAAAAACAAAGTTTTTTCCCAAAAATCATTTTCCGATTTTCCTCAAAAACGAATGGGAGCTTCCTTTAGTCGAGTTGAACTTTGAGTAAAAAAATCATAAAAATCGGTGAAGGCATTCTTGAGTTATCGTACGACATAGAAAACGCTGACGGACAGACGGACGGACAGGCTGATTACTATAGGGCGCCGCCATTTCATGGCGAGGCCCTAATCAGGGAGATTTTTTATCGCCATATTTCAAACTTATAATACATATACTGCCAGGGATTAAGCAAGGATTTTGAGACCATTAGTCAATTTGCGTATCAATTTGGCAGGGCAATATGTACTATGAAGATTTTATTTTTATGATTTATAATTATTATGTATTTGGTTTTTTTTTAATATGCACATCATTGTTCTAGATCAAGAGCTTCAGTTGCTCTTATTGGATTTTATGAATTGTTAAAGTAATGTCAAGTTTGATAGAAAATCATTTCATACTGCAGTTTGCACTCATTTAGCTGCAAATGAGAAAATCTATATTGCAGTCAACCACATGGCATTTTAAATTTCTATATCCTAGTTTAACTTTCTATAAATAAGTTATTTTTAAACAATTATTTTGCAAAATATCAAACAAATGTTGTTTACAAACACTTTTTTGGCTAAAATAGAGGTAGAATAAAAATTTCTGAAATATTTATTAAGCAAATTTCAGCAAAAGTTCAATTCTAAACAAGATGTGTTTGTGAAACACTACATATGCTCCCAGATTCCGATTTTTACCCCTTTTTGACCCCTATGATCTTGACCTTTGACCTAATTTTTTTTGCATATTAATGTTCCTCTTGACTAGACCTATACACTTGCCAAGTATCAAAAGTCTACCTTATATAGTTCAAAAGTTATAGCCAAGGTTAAAGTTTCGGACGCACAGACAAACAGGCAAACAGACAGACAGACAGACAGACAGGATAAAAACAATATGCCCCCCGATCCTTGATCTGGGGGCATAAAAATAAATTGATGGAATTGAAAAGACAATTTTTAATGGGAAATAACCCAATACTAAAAAAATGTATCTGTAAATAAAAAATCAAATGTATTCAAAGTGAAAGTTTGACATGCTAATTATGAAAAATTTGCTGAAAGAAAGATTTTCATGTTCAAAGAATTAATAATTTTAAACAACTGATAGTTAATTGCTATACAGGTAAGCAGGTTTTTTCTGATTGACCGGTAATTAGTGATACCATGCCCGGGAACACAGGTAAACAAATCACTGATGGCGTTTGTTTACAACTGACCTAATCCTTTAATTAGCATTTCCGGCGTAATTAAAGTGTCAGTTTGGACAATTAGATTACAGTGATAAAGATTATGAGCGTCATGTAACTGTAGGCTAATTATATCACTTGGGAATTTTCCTAAATGGCGATTTTGTACACATTTTTTTTATTTTGGCTGGAAGCCGATTTTCCGGGAGATATTTCTGAAATTCCGGGAGGGTAAAGAAGCCCTTGAAAATCCGGGAGATTTCCATGCTCCCGTCGGGAGATCACATGTATGCTACAAAATAACTTTATTGAAATTCAAAGACAATTTTTAAAGGGAAATAACCCACTATCAAAAAACGTGGTCTGTAAAAAAACATCAATGTTTTCAAAGGGGAAGTATGATCTGTTAGTTTGAAAAATTGCTGAAAGATTACTTTTATTGTTCAATACAATAATAATTTTAAACAACTGATGGTTAATTGCCATACAGGTAAGCAGGTTATCTCTGATTGACCGGTAATTAGTGATAACAAGCCAGGGAACACAGGTAAACGAATCACCGATAGCATTTGTTTACAACTGAACTAATCCTTTAATTGACATTACAGGTGTAATTAAAGTGTCAGTCTGGACAATCAGATTACAGTAACAAAGATTATGAGCATAATATTTTCATTTGACGATTTTCAAAATTTCAAGTGACGAACTGCGGTCTGAAAAATTCGCCACTTCTAGAGTAAGAGAAGGGGCAGTCGGAAACGACAGCTAATCAATCCCCTTTTCCGTTTATTGAATGTTTGTCTAGTATTATAAGCACTCAAGGAAGTTGTACCATTCAAGATCTGGCTTGTTATTTAAATCTGAGGCAGTCATGCAAGAAATGTAGTGACCTTATTTCAATCAGGAGCCTCATACCTAAAGCATATGCATCTACTGATGAAAGATAATTCTTCTACAAGTTGTAGTATCTAAAATCTAGACTGTAACACAAACTTTCACCTAAGTTACTCATGCATGAAATGCAGGTCAAAGTGACCTAATGTTTATCTGGAGCTTCCTAACTTTATAAGAGGCATCTAAATATAAAATATTATTCCTCTACAAGTTGTAGTATCCCAGATCCGGACTCTTACAAAAACTTTTAACCTAAGTCACTCATGCATGAAATGTAGGTCAAAGTCACCTAATTTTTATCTGAAGCTTCGTAACTTTACAACACGCATCTACATACAAAATATTATTCCTCTACGAGTTTTAGTATCCCAGATCCGGACTCTTACAAAAACTTTTAACCTAAGTCACTCAAGCATGAAATGTAGGTCAAAGTAACCTAATTTTTATCTGTAGCTTCATAACTTTATAAGACCCATCTACATACAAAATATTCCTCTACAAGTTGTACTATCCCAGATCTGGACTCTTACAAAAACTTAAACCTGAGTCACTCATGCATGAAATGTAGGTTAAATCCACCTATTCTCTATATTAACCTCAAGTATTCTTCAAGATACATCCATGGACAAAACATTGCCCATCTACGACTTGTTATTCAAAAGATATACGGTCTTAAGTTTGAACGGACGGACAAATGTAACGAACGGGTCAAACGCTATATCCCCTCCCCAACTTTGTTGTACGAGGGGATAAAAACATTCGTCAATGGCTAGCTAAATCACTGTTTTAATCAGATTTTGATTCTATTTTTTTTTCTTTGGATACATCTTGATTTAATCTGTCAGTAGTATTTCAACAGATTCAGCATAACTTATAGTTTCTGAGCTTTCAGGAATAAAAATAGGTTCATTTTTATGTTCTCTAGTTTGTGTCCAGCTTATTTCTTCGTCAAGCTCCTAATTGTGTTCATCTTCTTACTGTGTCAAGATCTTTACTGTGTCAAAAGCTCTAAACTGTGTCCACATTCACTTTGAATTACACTTGTTCAAATTTCAGTGGTTGATATACTTGGGTCATATCATGATGCACTCCCTGTAGTCCTGTATTCTTAAGGGTCCAATGTTAAACCTGTTGCATGCTGGCTGGCGTCCATGTTTTTTGTGGAATCGGAATAAAATTAGCAATTTTTGTAAAGGACCTTCCATACATCAGTCCTGTAAAAACATAGTTTAACATTGGACCCTATAGGAAAATCACATTTTCATCTTCTCCTCTAAAACCACTGAAGCAAATTCAACCCAACTTAACAGGAATGATGTACTAAAGGTCCTCAACAGAGATTGCTCATTTCTCATATTTGAGAAGTTTCTTTAAGTATAGTGATATTCATAAACCTATCAAATGCTTTATTCATTAAACTAGAGGCTCACAGACTGAGCCTGTGTCGCTTACCTGACAAAATGCTTTTATGCCATGATTGACCAAAAATCTTTTACCAATGGGGTCTAATGTTTAGCTTTTTTCTCCATTGGCAACATTTTTTTTTTACTAATCCTATTGAAATGAGTTATCTTTGCGAAGGACCTTCTATACATCATTCAAATACAGTTTAGTTTAATTTGCTTGAATAGTTTCAGAGAAGATGATGGAAAGGATGATTTTCTCATAGGCTCCAATGTTAAACTATGTTCTGCGTTGTCCACCATATTTTTGTCAAGCAAATGAAATAGGCTATTTTTGAAAAGCACTTTCCACACATCATTTCTGTAAACTTTGGTTGAATTTTCTTCAGCGGTTTCAGAGGAGAAGATGAAAATGTGATTAAAGGTCCAACTTTTCCCATAGGGTCCAATGTTAAACCTAAGTTCCATGCTGGCAACCATGTTTTTTATCAAATCAAAATGAAATGAGGACCTTACTATTTCAATCATTTCTGTAAAGTTTGGTTTAATTTGCTTCAGTGGTTTCAGAAGAGAAGATGAAAATTTTATTTTTCCGATAGGGTCCAATGTTTAACCTAAGTTCAATGCTGGTGGCCATGTTTTTATCGGATCGACATATAATGAGCAATCTTTGTAAAGAACATTTATAACATTATTCTTTCAAAGTTTGGTTGAATTTGCTTCTGAAAATGTGAAGAAAAGTTAACGATGGATGACAAAAAGATGTAAAGCGATGGTAATAGCTCACACTGACCCTTTGGGTCAGGTGAGCTAAAAAAAATCAAATTTTATAACAAACCTGTTACAAACAATGTTAAGTGCTGGGAAAGAAAACCTCAACACACTGAACAGTAACAAGAGGCTCTCAAGAGATTGTATCACTCACCTGGGCCATGGCTGACATGGAGAGTCCAAATAACCTCAATGATATAAAGCCTTATTTTGAAGTTTGTTAATAGATGTTTATGTTATTTGCTACAAAGCTAAACTATATTTCCTGATGGCAACAATTTTGGATGATGGGAAGACTTAATGGTCACTCACTCTTTTGAAGGGAACCAACTAAACTTAAATAAAGGGCTATGCAGAGCGCAGCATGATACGACCGCAGCATGTCGACCACTGAAATTTGAACTAGTGTAAACAAAAATGAATGTGGACACACTAATTTTCTGGATACAATAAGGACCTTGACACATAAATTAACTGGACACAAACTAGTGAAAATAAAAATTAGCTTTTTTAATCCCTTATTACTAGGATATTTAAAGAGCTAAGAAACTCTGTGGACTACCATCAAGAGAAATCCAAAGAAAAAACTCAGGTTGAAATCCAATGAAAAATACAGATTTCACATATTTTGAAATATTGCAATTTGGCCCCTTTGACCCATTATAGCTTTGAAACCGATGAGCTACGCTAAATATACTGCCATATATTACTGAAAGCTTACGATGAGAATAATCCAAACATAAAAATCCCATCAAAATCTAATGAAAAATAAAGATTTCACATATTTCTAATACTTGCAATTTTGGTCCCCTTTGACCCCTTAAAGAGTTAAAACCCTAAGAGTTACACCAAATCTGTTGACATAACTCTGAAAGCTTGCAATGAGTGGAATCCAAAGAAAAAAATCCCATCAAAATCTGATGTTAAATAAAGATTTTACATATTTTTAAAAATTGCAATTTCAGCCCCTTTGACCCCTAATAGCTCGGAAACTGTAAGAGCTACCCCAAATCTGTTGACATACTACTGAAAGCCTACAATGAGAGGAATCTAAAGAAAAAAATCCCAATGAAATCTATGAAAAATAAAAATTTTAGGTAATCCACATGTTTGCAATTTTTGCCCCATTGGGCCCCTCATAGCTTGGAAAAGAAACAAGTTATCAAAAATCTGATGGTGCATTACTATGTTGATTTTTCATAAGGAATTCATTGCAAAAAACTGCATCAAAATCGGACTAAAAATGAACAAATTAAAATTTTTGAAATTCCCTTTTGGGCCCCTTTTATTTCGTGAACGGTACATGCCACGTGAAATCCGTTACCATAGCACTTATTGGAATCTCCTCAGGAGGACACTGAAAGAAACCCGATCAAAATCCAATAAATAATAAAGATTCTACAGTCAAATATAAGAACACATCAAATTTAACCCTTTTTGGCCCCTTTTTCAAAGCCGGGTGGGGCCACAATAACCAAAACTAAGCCAAGCCTTCCTTCTGTGCCAAGGAACATTGTGTTAAAATTTCATAAGGATTGATCAACTGGAACTAAAGTTATTGACCAAAAACAAAAGTGTCTACAGACGACGACAACGACGACGACGACAACGACGACGACGACAACGACGACAACAGCACCATACCAATATACGACCGCAAAAATTTTTGCGGTGGTATAAAAAATGTTTAGTTCCAATTTGTTTAGTAGTTTCGAAGATCTTTAAATGTGTTTTCCCTTAGGGTCCAATGTTAAACTAAGGTCACTGCTGGCAACAATCTTGGATGAGGTATGGACTTGCCGGACGTTTCTTAAAGGGGACCAACCAACAGCTATTGCAACAAAGTTTGGATCCATTTACCGTGTAGTTTCAGAGAAGAAAATCTTTTAAATGCTTCCAATAGGGTCCAATGTTAGACTATGTTCCCTGCTGGCAGCAATCTTGGATGTAATGAGGACTTCCCGGACACAATTTTCAAAGGGGCCAACAAAGGACTTTTGTGACCAAGTTTGATTCCAATAAAAAGATCTTGTCATATGTTTTATCATAGGGTCCAATGATAAACTAAGCTCCTAGAAGGTGACCACCTTGAATGGGGTTAGAAAACTTGACCTTGTCCTTAACATACTGAACTTTTTTGCAATTTAAACTTGACATCTATCTCAAATCATTTTTGATATATACCGGTATGACAAAATGTATAAAATCCCCCCAAAATTATACCAATAAAGGGCAATAACTGTAATACTGGTAATTGTATTTTCTTCAAAATTTGCATGAGGGTAGATCTTGATGCACAGAACATTTTTGCAATTAAAACTTAGCCTCTATCTTAAACTGTTTTTGAAATAAAAGACAAAATAGTATACATAAAATCACATAAATTGGACCATTACTCCTACATGGGTATTTAGATTTTCTTCAAAATTGCAATGTGTGTAAATCTTGATATGCTGAGTATTTTTGCAATATATACTTAGCCTCTATCGCAAAGTGATTTTGAAATACAGGACAAAATATGTAAAATCACGAAAATTTGACAAAAAAGGGCAATACCTCCTACATGGGTATTTGGATTTTCTTCAAAATAAGCATGTGGGTAGATCTTGACATACTGAACAATTCTGCAATTTAAACTTAGCTTCTATCTCAAACTGTTTTTGAAATATAAGATGAAATATATAAAATCAGGAAAAATTATGCCAATAAGGTGCAATAACTCCTATATGGGTATTTGGATTTTCTTCCAAATGGACATGTGGTAAGATCTTGATATGCTTAATATTTTTGCAATAAAACTTAACCTCTATCTTTTATAGTTTTTTTTCATAAAAAATAAAAATCAACAAAATTTTGAAAATTTTACTGAAAAAGGGCAATAACTCTAAATTTGGTTATAGATTTTCTTCAAAATTGCAGGGTGGGTACATCTTGTCATGATGATCATTTCTACCCTGTCAGATTTTGGATATCTGCAACAGTTTTTGAGTTATTCACCAAAAACAGCAATCTAACCCTATGTTCTATTTTTAGTAACAGTGGCCATGTTGTTTGGTTTTCAGACTCCTCTGATACAATGTTTTAAACTAGATACCCTGGTGATGATCCAGGTCAAGTTTGGTTTAAATTTGCCCAGTAGTTTCAGAGGAGAAGATTTTTTAATAAACTTGATAAAAGTATGACAGACGGATGACAGATGCCAAGTGATGGCAAAAGCTCACCCTGGCTATAGCCAGGTGAGCTAAAAAGACAGTGGACATATGTGTAGTAAAGTGAAACACCTCCTTGTAAGTAATACGTTTTGCCTAATGACTACTTTTTTTACCTGTAAGACAAGCTGTATGAAAATCTCCACAGGCAACATGTTGTATATTGACCGCTGATTGTCCTTCTAAATAACGTGGTATGAAGGTAGGAGCTGGAATATCAGTAGCTCCTGGGATCAAGGTGTCTGTACCAGCTACAGATGATGACTAAAAGCAAAGTGAGATATCTGTCATATTATCGTTCAGAAATATTTTTCAATAGTTTTTTAGTTTTTTTTTTCTGTTAATTTCATTGACCTTTAGTATGCCTAAGAATGATATGAAATTTTCAACAGATTATATAGGGGATCCTTAGGGGTCTAATCATGACACACAAGGCTTTTTTGAAAGGTGATTCGTAAAAAAGACCCCTAAAAATAAGTGTAATACATGATTACACAGATTTTAATATGGAAAGCCATGTTTTGTGAAAGAGGGACCCCTACAGGAACCCCCCCCACCATATATCATAACTTGGTTTTATATTTATATATGAATGACACAGAAGCATAGTATACATATATTACTATAGTATTAATAAATGGGTATTTTCATAATGGCCCTGTTATGTGTCTGAGGTCTGTAATAATGGCCTGAGAATAGCTGTAATGACACGAGGCAACACCGAGATCCGTTAAAGCATCAGAAGGTCATTATTAAAGACCGAGGACACATAACAGGGACATTATAAAAATATCCATTTCTTAAAACTTTTATTAACTAGATTAGTGGACTTAAATAAATGGATAAGTGAATGTAAATGCATATACAATAATTTTCTTGAAATTCATATTTAACATTAAAAGTCGTTTATAGGATCAAATAGACGAACTTCCAATTTCGTTTTATGAATAAAATTGCTCCGATTCACCTGAGGTCAATCAGAGTAAATTGCGTAACGAAACATTGTGACATCAAAATTTTGCGGGAAAATTCACCAACTGGAAACTTGTCTATATCTGAACAAAAAAGTAGCTATATGAGATTTTAACCTGCTCAAGTACAAAAAAAACTTCCCTTTAAAAAAACAAGGAATTTTGTATATCTTGGAATTCCTTGTGATGAGATGAGTAAAATGAGAGGTCACAAGTACAGTCAAATATCTGAAACAAAAAAGTTTTTCCACAGAGCTCTGTATTAGGATTTACCACAATGGACAAAGAAAAACGTTTTTGAAAAGATGAAGAAAAAAGGTGTATTTTCTGATTCCTTGTGATGAGATAAGTTAAATGAGGGGTCACAAGTAGGGTCAAATATTTGAAACAAAAAAGTTTATTCTCCATACAGCTGGATTAGGGTTTACCGCTGAAGTACAGAAAACCCTTTTTTTTTTTGAAAATCAAGAAAAGATGCATATTTTCTGATCCCTTATGATAAGATGAGTAAAATCAGTGGTCACAAGTAGGGTCAAATATTTGAAACAAAAAGGTTTATTCTCCATATATAGCTGGAATACCGCTGAAGTACACAATTTTTTTTTTTTAGAAAATCAATAAAAATGCATATTTTCTGAATCCTTACGATGATATGAGTAAAATGAGTGGTCACAAGTAGGGTCAAAAAACTTAAACAAAGATGTTAAGCATCAGCGATGAGACATCTCCTAATTTAGACAAAGTATGTCAGACCACTCAAAGAACTACAAATATAAATAAATTAAAGCTCTTATGGAGCTGAATCTCGAAGGCCTGAAAATCTACACGTGGCAAAACTTCGTAGTCATCCAAAGAATTGTTGCATACATCTGTATTTATTAAGTTATTCCGTAATACGTGAAAATAATAGGATTGTGTGATTTTGTATGCATGTCAATCTCATTACTATAAATATCACAGGTAAACAAATGTTATTTTCATCTTTGACAAATTACTGCATGACAGGTTTGTTGATCCGAGACGCAATATAAAAAAACGAGTAATTTGATAAACATGCAAATTGTTTTCAACACCGTATTCAACTCAAGAAAATGAAGAACTAGATGTTGTCGGAAACGACAGCTATCCCCGCACTCCCTGTTTGACACAGAAAACAGTTGTTATACACCCTTGGCATATTTTTTTCATTATTTTTTTTAAATCTACCATTTGATAGTCATTATTGTTACTAAAAGAATTGTAGGATATATGGTTGCTAAGTAGAATTCCAAAAATAAGTGGTCTTTGAGACTTTCAGGAAATTTACCAAGATTGGAATCAATATTTTTGAAATCCAGTTGATGAAAATGTTTTTCCTAAACTAAATAAACAATTTAAGTAGGGT
>MJUU01005207.1:7285-26609 GCA_002080025.1 Modiolus philippinarum
TTCAAGTCATGATCACTTACAGATTAAATCTGTTATTGATCATGATTTGAAGGAGTTGGATGATTGGTCAAAGAGGTGGCTTATGTCTTTTAATCCGGATAAAACAGAAATATTACTATTCTCGAACATCGATGCCCTGCAACTTCATTTTACACTTAATGGTAAGAATGTGCCTATTAAGAATTGTCACAAACATCTGGGTGTCACTTTTAGTAGTGACGCAAAATGGAATATACATATAGAAAATGTAAATAATACAGAGTATTTCCAGGCACCTAAATGTACTTCGAAAATTAAAATATAAACTTTCTAGAAAAAATTTAGAAAAACTATATCTAGTTTTTATAAGACCAATATTGAGTATGCCTGTGAAGTTTGGGACAATTGTGGAGGTGGGAATTGTACTAAGCTTGATCAATTACAACTTGAAGCTGCTAGAATAGTAACTGGTCTTCCAATATTTGCTAGTACAGAATTGATATATAGGGAATTAGGTTGGGAAACTTTGGCAGATAGACGCAAACGGAGAAAATTACAAACTTTTTATAATATTTGCCACAATAACGCCCCGCAATATCTTTGTAATCTAATACCTCCAACAGTCTAGACTACGACTTTTTTTCCTCTGCGAAACGGAGAGGACATAATACTACCATTCTGTCGACTGTCGACAACTTACAACTCTTTTATTCCGTCAACTATTCGCAGCTGGAATAATTTAGATCCGTCAGTAAGAAATATAGATTCAATTTCGAGATTTAAAAATGAATTGCGAAAGAAAATAATGATAATAATAATGTTCCAATTTATTACGGTTTCGGTCCTCGTAAACTTAATATAACATTAACTCAACTTAGATGTTTTGCCTCATTTTTGAATTATGATTTGTTCAAAGTAAACATTATAAATTATTCCACTTGTCGTTGTGGTGCTGAACGTGAAGATTACACACGATTAAGATTTAATTTATTTCAAAACCTCAGTTTGATACCAAATGATTACGCTATAGACCTTCAGCTTTTGACATTGTAACTCGGCTCTTACAACAGATCAGAATAAAAACATCTTCAAGCACTTTTTTGAGTATATAAAAAAATCAGAGAGATTTATACTCGTCTAATATCACACACACACACACACACACACACACACACACACACACACACACATCATCATCATCATAATTCTTTTCATTATCATTAATTCAGCTTGTGTTAAGTTTGCATTGTTTTCTTTCTTTTTGTCATACTCAGTTAGATTTATATATATGTCTTAAATTAACATGCTCTATTATTATTGTAACTGTATTGTATTTGGGAGAAGACTTTTATAAGTTGGAATAACTTGTGTCTGATCCCCTTTGTAATTAATGTTTAAATCAAATCAAGAATATTCTAAGTGACAGAGAATGCAAAATATAACACAATCTATCGATATTATAACTTTTAATTTCTATCGGTCCTTGAAAATATATAGTATTTAGTTTTAAATTCCGTATTCTAATGAAATTTGGAAATTGCCATACAACAGGATGACAAAAAGAAAACATTTTTTAAATCTGTAGTTGATACGATTAATTATTTTTGCTTGTTTCAACAAGCAGTTACTCAATTCTGTCATACTTGCATGTATATATCATAGAATACATTCATGTAAAGTTAACAGGTGAGTGGATGTCGAGACAAGTAATTTAAACGACGAAATATTGTTATAATTTGTGCCCAGATTTTAACAAATTTTTCAAAGACAAAGAGAAAATACAGAATAATATGCACATAAATACAAAATTCGTTACGAATGGCAAATGGATAAATTTAAACAAACAGCGAGAAACAATACAAAAATTCTCTAGGATTATAATTACATAGTTATTCCGGAATAGATAATTTGATCTATGAAGATTGGATAAGTGATAAGGTATTAGCCGAGAATGCGACAAAGTCGAACTCGGATTATAATTTGAAGAATAGTGTGTCCGGGCGTCAACGTTTTGTTTCCGCACGATATCTTGAGAACTACTTGACATATCTAAATTAAACTTGGCATAGACATGACTTATGGTCAGAGGAGGAACCCAATCTATTTTGAGGTTTGCGCAACAAAGGTCAAGTTCACAACTTCTAAGAATAGAATAAAAATTAAACATCAGGAATTTAAACCTAAGGGACCAACCATTTAACCTGAAGGGGGGAGGGGGGGTTATTGTTTTTTTTTTTTTCTGGACAGAAATTTTTTTTTTCACGTGTATCAACAAAATATTTTTTTTTTCAAAATTAACATTATTTTTTGGGCAAAAAGCTTCCTTCAGGAATTTTTTTTTTCATCTATTTGGCAGCCAAAATATTTTTTTCACGTAAAATCGTTTTCAAAATATTTTTTTAGAAATAAACTATGCCTCCCCCTTCAAGAGAAATGATCGTTCCCTAAAATAACATGTTAGGTATTTTTTAAAAACAAAAATAGCTAAAAAATGTTTATTGTTCATATAAAGGTAGTCTTTTTTATTGCTAGAACATGTTCAATTCATTAATTAGTTCTATTTATGTACACCAACTCACTGGTTTTGGGTTTCATTAACTTAAAAATAAGATATAATGAAAGTCAAAGTTTTAAAAAGGGAGGTAATAAGCATAATGTGAAGAAATATTCAATAATTCTAAATTTCCAGCTTAAGAAAAAATTTGGATGAAAAAGTTACATTTGTGTATTCTAATTTTTTGCTAAATTTCCTGTAACTCGGTTTCGGTAATATGAATTGCCTAGATTATAAGGGGAACCCCTGTCCATTTTTTTAATGGATTGGTGATCTGAAATGGGTTGTAATGGATATTTGGAGTTTTCAGCTGCCACTGAATCCAAAACCAGATCATTGAATCTTTTAAAAAAAGTATTCTGCTACATATTTTTCTTCACAATTTCAGTAATATGTTTAAACTAGATTATGAGGGGAACGAACCCCTTCCATATTTTTTTGAAAGGGGAGTTGAAATGTTTTGATTTCAGCAATATGTATTACCTGATTGTAAGGGGAACCCCTGCCCAAATTTTTTTGAATGGTGGTCTGAAATGGGTTGTAATGGATAGTGGAGATTTCAGTTGCCATAGAAACCGAGCTAGAACACTAAATCTTTGAAAAAGAAGTATTCTGCTACATATTTTTCTTCACAATTTCAGAAATATGTATTAAGTAAAATATAAGGGGAACCCCTTCCTGCCAAATATTTTTTGAAAGGGTGGTTTGGAATATTTTGATTTCAGCAATATGTATTACCTGGATAATTAGGGGATCCCCTGCCAATTTTTTTTATAGTGGTCTGAAATGAGTTTTAACAGATAGTGGAGCTTTCAGTTGCCATGGATACCAAATAAGAAAACTGAAATTTTTAGAACAGTATTAGATTTTTTGAAGGACCCCTGCTCAAAGTTCTTTTAAAAGGGGACTTGAAATGTTTTGACTTGTACTATCAGCAATGATTTTTTTGTATCACCTAGATTATAACCCATGCCCAAAATTTTGATCTAAATTGCGACAAAGTCAAAACATCTTGCAAAAGTTTCATTATGAGTCTCTGATTAAATACAACTATTTGCATATGGGATGATGTACTTAGGAAAATAACAAATATGCGCAACTCGGCTTTCACACCTTTGGTGTGTTTTCTAGTTTTTTTTTAGCTCACCTGGCTAATGCCAGAGTGAGCTTTTGCCATCACTTTGCGTCCGTCCGTCGTCCGTCCATCCGTCCGTCCGGCGTAAACTTTTCATTCAAACATCTCTGAAACTACTGGGCCAATTAGAACCAACCTTGGCCACAATAGTCCTTAGATGGTCCCTGCAAAAAAAAAAATGTTTTTCAGATCCGCGCTTTATCCAAGAATGCCGCCAGCGGGGATCATGGTTTTAACATTGGATCCTATTAGAAAACACTTTCAAAGATATTCTCCCGTCCGAAAATACTGGGCCGATTGAAACCAAACTTGGCCATAATAGTCCTTAGATAGTCCCCCGCAAAAAAAGTGTTTTTTTTTCAGATCTGCGTTATATCCAAGATGGCCGCCAGCAGGGATCATAGTTTTAACATTGAACCCTATGGGAAAACACTTTCAAAGATTTTTTTCTCTGAAATTACTTGGCCAATTGAACTCAAACTTGGCCACAATAGTCCTTAGATGGTCCCCTGCAAAAAAATGTTTTTTTCATATCTACGCTATATCCAAGATGGCCGCCAGCAGGGATCATGGTTTTAACATTGGACGCTATGGGAAAACACTTTCGAAGATTTTCTCCTCTGAAACTACTGGGCCAATTGAAAGCAAACTTGGCCATTATAGTCCTTAGATGGCCTCCTGCATAAAAAAAATGTTTTTCAGATCCACACCATATCCAAGAGGGCCGCTAGCGGGGCTCATACTTTTAACATTGGATCCTATGGGAAAGCACTTTCAAAGATCTTCTCCTCTGAAACTACTTGGCCAATTGAAACCAAACTGGGCCACAATTGTCGTTAGATGGTCCCTTGTAAAAGCTCGTCTTTCAGATCTGCGCTATATCCAAGATGGCCCCCAGGGGGTCATAGTTTAAACATTGGACCCTATGAGAAAAACACTTTTTAAGATCTTCTCTGAAACAACTTGGCCAATTGAAACTAAATTTGGCCACAATAGTCCTTAGATGGTCCCCTGCAAAAAAGTTGTTTTTCAGATCCGCACTATATCTAATATGGCTGACAGCGGGGATCATAGTTTTAACATTGGACCCTTTTAGAAAACACATTCAAAGATCTGCTCCTCTGAATCAACTGGGTCATTTTGAACCAAACTTGCCAAAAATAGTCTTTAGGTGGCCCTTGCAAAAAATTTCAGGTCTGTGCTTTATCCAAGATGTCCACCAGCAGGGAACATAGTTTTAACATTGGACCTTATGGGAAACTTCTTCTCTGAAACTGTTCAGCCAATTGGAACCAAACCTGACCACAACAGGTTTAAGGTTGCCCCCTGCAAAAAAGTTGGCTTTATGCAAGATGGCTGCCAGCGGGGAACAGATTTAACACTGGACCCTTGGGAAAACATTAAAAGATCTACTCCTCTGTAATTACTTGGCCAATAATAAAAACATTCTTTGTCACAATGGGGCATAGTTGTTCCCGTTCAAAAAATTTGCCTGGCTTGTCTGCATCGCATTCAAGATGGCCCCAGTGGGGAACATAGTTAAACCTTGAGACCTATCACTAGTATAGGGGCACAGGCAAATTATGAATGGCGGTGGATCCATGCGGTGGATCCATTGCCATAGGAACACAGAAGTGTTCCAATAGAACACGAAGTGTTGCTGATCTCTCCGTAATATGCTATTGTTCGGTGGAGCGTTGCCATAGGAACACGAAGTGTTTCCGGTCATGATGTCATCAAAATACGACATCCTGGGAAATTTGACTTGAAGTGAAAATTAGCTTATTTGAAGTCATAAACAACCTAATTGATTGGAAATGATGATAGGAATCAATTCAAGACTAAACAGGGGTACTGTGGAGGGGTATGGGAGTGCGCATGCGCAACCCGAAGTGATCGTTTATTTCCCTTATACCGCCATATTGATTGGAAATGAAGTGATGGGTGGAAGTAGCACCCAGTAAGAGTACTGTTATCTATTGGTGTCTTCTATCAGGTTCACTTTGATCTCGGCCATCTTGTTTTTTCGAGGAAAGATAACTCTTGTAGTTAAAAAAAGCCACTTAGCATTTATCCAGGCTTGTGACTGGCTATAACTATAAAGTTATAGGCTGCATTAACTTTTTAGCTCACCTGGCCTAAAAGGCCATGTGAGCTATTGCCACCACTTGGCGTCCGTCGTCCGGCCGTCCGTCGTAAACTTTTTCAAAAATCTTCTCCTCTGAAACCGCTAGACCAATTTTAACCAAATTTGGTCTGAATCATAACCAGGGTATCTTGATTCAAAATTATGTTCGATTAGTCCAAGGACCAGACAACATGGCTGCCGTTACTAAAAATAACACATAGGGGTAAATTTCTGTTTTGGCAAATAACTCGAAAACCGTTACAGATATCCAAAATAAGCAAGGGCAAAAGTGATCAGTATGGCAAGATCTACCCTCCCTGCAATTTTGAAGAAAATCTTATTACCAGTTTTGGAGTTATTGCCCCTTTTCCGGAAAATTTTAAAAATTTTATTATTTTTTATCAAAGAAACTATAGCAGATAGAGGTCAACTTAAAATTGCAAAAATGTTCAGCATATCAAGATCTACCCACCCTGAAATTTTGGAGAAAATCCAAAAACCCTTGTAGGAGTTACTGCCCTTTTTTCACAGAATTTTCAAAATTTTCACATTTTTCGTCTTTTATTTCCAAAACTATAGAAGATGAAGGTTAAGTGTAATTTGATAAAATGTTTGCCATGCTGTGCTGACTTCAAAAGTGGTGTTGAAAATCGTTCTTTGAACGCCATTTTCAAAATGGCTGCCAAAAAAAGGCGGGAAAATGCAACATTGTTCAATTTAAAAAAAAATTGGTTTCCAAATAGATATTGATTTTGCGACTTCAAAACCAGTGTTGAAAATTGTTTTTTGACCGCCATTTTCAAAATGGCCGCCAAGAAAGGCGGGAAAAATCAACTTTGTCTGATTTCAATGAAATTTGGTTTTCAAATAGGTATTGATGTCGCAGCTTCAAAATCGATGTTAAGAATTGTTCGTCGAATGCCATTTTCAAAATGGCCGCCAAAAAAGGCGGGAAAATTCAACATTGTCCAATTTCAATGAAATATAGTAAAACATGATCAGACTTTTAAATACAGTTCAAGATATTGGAGGTGTTCCAGCTACCAAAGTTTGAGAGACTGAAGTTCAACTGTATAAATTACAATGTAAGCTTGATTGTCGTATTGTGCTTCATAGTTTTCTTCACAATATAAGAAATATGTTTTAACTAGATTATAAAGGGAAACCCCTGCCAAAATTTTTTTTATGGAAACGGGGACTTTGAATGTTTTTATTTCAGCAATATGCATTATCTGAATTATAAGGGGAACCCCTGCCCAAATTTTTTCTTGAATGATGGTCTGGAATGGGTTGTAATGGATAGTGGGGCTTTAAATTACCGTGGAAGCTGCTGAATCTACTTGTCCAATTAATTGGAACCATATTTGGTTACAACTGTCCATGGTCGGTACCTATCGAAGAATGTGTCTGGTAAGTCTGCATGTATTCCAAGATGGCCGCCAGCGGGGGACATAGTTTAATATTGGACTCTATGGGAAAAACACATTCAAAGACATTCTTCTATGAAACCACTTGGTCAGTTGGAATCAAACTTGGTCACAATAGGCCTTAAATGGTCTTCTTAAAAATTATGTCTGACAAGTCTAGCTGCACCTCATCCAAGATGGCCCCCAGCGGGGGCCATTGTTTAACATTGGACCCTATGGGGAAAACACGTTCAAAGATTTTCTCCTTTGAAACTTCTAGAAATTAGTAATTTAGGCTGCAGTTTATGCCAGTCATGGACCAGGTGAGCTAGCCTCTCGTTTTTCTTTCTTTTTAAAATGTTTTAGATAATAGTTCTTTATTCATTCTTTTTAGTTCTCTGCCATCCACATTTTGGAAACCATTTGTCGTGTTCCTCCAATGGATCGTCGTTTTCTTCCCAATCATGCAGAATTCCTCCACAGTAAAAACGTTGTTCTTTATCACCTTGGTTTAAATAAAATAGTCCAGCCTTTGCAAGGTCCGATGGTCGTTGTTTCAGTTGTACCAGCCATCCAGTGTAAGACTCTAGTCTGACTGATTCATTGGCATACCCTATGCATTCTGGGCACGTAATGTCAGGTGTTTCTGCGGGAGTTCTCGGTATAAACCCATGTTTTTGTAAACATTCTTGAATAAAGGGACATTTTGGAAAATGTCTATGGTGTTCCATTGAAGTAATATGGTTGCTGCCCGAAATTTTTAAGGGGAGATAATTCATCTTTGAATATTCTGGAAAAAGGGGGGTGTGTGGACAAACATTGTCAGCGCACGTTCTCTTAAACGGCTGCTTGGATTTTGATGAAATGTTACACAGTTGTGGTACACAACCTGAACATGTGCATGAAGTAATATGGTTGCTGTCCGAAATTTTGAAGGGGAGATAATTTGTCTTTTAATATTTTCAGAAAAAAGGGGGGTATATCATTTTGTCCATACTTGTATTGTGTCCACAACTGTATTGGGTCCACACACACTTAAATTTGCACTTGCCATATTGATTCAGGGTTCAATTAGCGGGGGTATACCTGGCTGCCATTCGGCGACAGCTCTAGTTTTAATTTATTTTTTATTATATAATCTGAAACTGTCTACTTCTTTTTTGGTTCACTTGGTCCATCTTCATCTTCTTTCTCATCATCAACTTTTTCATCTTCATCATCACTAATCATATGTACTATTTGATCATCATCATTATCTTCATCTTCATCATCACTCCATAAATCTTGTGTTGACATCTTTTTAATGTATAACATCTGTTGCTTTGCCACTTTTATCTCTTCTCATTTATTTTTTTTATTTTAGTTGCTGTAGTGTAACATAACTTCTGATTTCTTAGAAATCCTGGTACCATTATTAATTCTCTTAATGGTCTATCTTCTAATATCATCTGCATTGCTTTTGCTAAATCTGGTTTTCTTCCACCACCAGTTCTTTTCATCATTGGTTTTTCTCCAGTTGTTTAATCATAAACATGATATTCCGTCTTGATTCTTCAAATTTTTTTCTACTGAATAATTTTTTAATATTTCATTAAGTTTTTATACTAAAATATTTGATTGTTTATTACTGGTTTATTTCTTTTGATCCAATCATTAATTTTGTACATGCTGAATCCTATGTGCTCATAAAAAATAATAAAATAAAAGAAATTAAAAAATAATCAAAAATAATCCTATCAGTGTTCTGTCTGTAACCTAAGTGAAACACATGAAACTACCTAGAGACAGAACACTGATTAGTATAAGCATGGTAAAGGTAAGAAATGGTAAGGATTGAGGTTAAATATGGTTAGGGTAAATATATGAGTCGAGTTATTTGCATCGATGAAAGTGATTGGTTAGTTCATTTTGTAAGAAGGTTTCTGGTTGGTTGATTTCCATAAAAAGACAATCTATTTTTCGGAATTTACAACACCACAACCACCACCACCAGCAACAGCAATATAGTGATATGACGTCATTTCAGGAGCAGCAGCAGCAATTATACCTCGTATCTGGCACAGCAGCAGCAGCAATATAGTGAAATGAGCACGCGAGCACTAACAAAAATATACTCGTGAGCAACTCGTGAGTCGTGTGAGCATACTCGTGAGTCTAAAGTATTTAAAGCTTCGATAGTTAGTTTCCTCATTCGTTCAACGAATGTCAAGGGGTGAAGACCTCTGGAATGTATCACTGTGATAGCTGTAATTATCATTCCAATAGACAGTTCCATCTTCTGCGTCACAAGTGATCGGGTCATAATACAGAGCTAGAGATGGACAAACAACAGGATATGGAAACGGACTCTAACATGTCCGAAGATAGTCATGGTAGTAAATCTGAGTATACCACCGATGAGAGATCTGATGAAGAAGACTCAGACTGGGAATCACCATGGAATATTATAGTAAATAAAGTCACTCATGCAAATCAGTCCGAATACGAAGAAAAGGTGGAAAAGTATACAGACGCCGGACATGGGGAGGATAAGGCACGAAAACTTGGATATAAAAAAAAATGTTCCCGGAATACAGGGAAGCGATGAAAGATGCTTATCTCAATAGTGTATTCTGTTCGACAACAACAAACAAGTTCCACCGGTTAACTTGCATTAACAAAATTTTCGGGAAAAAATCCTTTTTGGATGGAGGATATGCGGAAAGACCCAGTGCATAGAAAAATCAAGAAAACGGTTCAAAGTTTGAAAGAAACAGAGGACTATGATACTAGAGAGGCCTTGGCGTGTGCCGTACAAAAAAGACAGTATCTGTTTGATAGAGTATTGAATGATATTGACCCACCATCAGCTGAAGACAGCAACGACTCTATGTAAAAGATAAATCAATGACATATGGGATGTGAGGAAAGGGGTAATGCAGCCTATAACTATATAGTTTTAGCCAGTCACAAGCCTTGGGAAATGCAGAGTGACCCTTTCACATGGAACGAAGAAGTTAAATGTATGGAGTTTGTGTCAAACAATTGGTCTTTTTCTTATTTTATCTCACCACCACCACCACCACCACCACCACCACCATCACCACCACAATAGCCTATCATCCCATCACCACCACCACACCCACCACCGAATACTGAAATGAGCACGCGAGCACTGACAAAAATATACAGTCATGTTGGTAAAGAATCTGAGTATACCGCCGATGAGAGATCTAATGAAGAAGACTCAGACTGGGAATCACCATGGAATATTATAGTAAACAAAGTCACTAATGCAAATCAGTCCGAATACGAAGAAAAGGTGGAAAAGTATACAGACGCCGAACATGAGGAGGATAAGGCACGAAAACTTGGATATAAAAAAGTGTTCCCGGAATACAGGGAAACGATGAAAAATGCTTATCTCAATAGTGTATTCTGGATGGAGGATATGCGGAATGACCCAGTGCATAAAAAAATCAAGAAAATGGTTCAATGTTTGAAAGAAGAAGAGGACTATGATACTAGAAAGGCCTGGAAGTATGCCGTAGAAAAAAAGACAGTATCTGTTTGATGGAGTATTGAATGATTTTGACCCACCATCAACTGTAGACAGCAACGACTCGATGTAAAAGATAAATCAATGACATATGGGATGTGAGGAAAGGGGTAATGCAGCCTATATCTATATAGTTATAGCCAGTCACAAGACTGGGGAAATGCAGAGTGACCCTTTCACATGGAACGAAGAAGTTAAATGTATTGAGTTTGTGTCAAACAATTGGTCTTTTTCTTATTTTATCTCACCACCACCACCACCACCACCACAATAGCCTATCATCCCATCGCCACCACCACCACCACCACCGAATACTGAAATGAGCACGCGAGCACTGACAAAAATATACTCGTGAGTTTAATATTCATAATTGTAATCATAAGCAGCATTAGTAAATCACGAGTTAACTCCCTTACTAAACCATGAACGCGGACCTTATAGAAAACACCCAATTGGATTATATAAAAGCGCAAACGACCAGCTCCCTCAGTCGCCAGACTACCTTTCTGCTGACCAGTTGTGATTAGCAGTGGGAATTAGAAAGCAGTGGAAGTTTCACATCAGGCATTTAAGCAGTGCACGAAAACAGACTACAGATGGACTGCATCCCTGAAAGCCCGTTGGAGCGATTGAAACCTCGGAGAGAAAATTTTGATTTACGTCTAGAGACCTTCAAAACGCGGACGTCAAATGCGGTACAATCCTTGGATCTCTTACAAGACTATTTTTATTAAATTGGTATAGAAGACAAAAGTCAGTGTACACTGTGGTGGAGTATTGGGTGACTGGAGAGTTGATGACGTAGTACACATGGCACACCATAGACATTTTCCAAAATGTCCCTTTATTCAAGAATGTTTACAAAAACATGGGTATATATCGAGAACTCCCGCAGAAACACCTGACATTACGTGCCCAGAATACAGAGAATATGCCAATGAATCAGTCAGACTAGAGTCTTACACTGGATGGCCGGTACAACTGAAACAATGACCATCGGACATTGCAGAGGCTGGACTATTTTATTTAAACCAAGGTGATAAAGTACAATGTTTTTACTGTGGAGGAATTCTGCATGATTTGGGAAGAAAACGACGATCCATTGGAGGAACACGAAAAATGGTTTCCAAAATGTGGATGGCAGAGAACTAAAAAGAATGAATAAAGAACTGTTCAGTATCTGAAAAATTAAAAAAGAATAAAAAAAAGTTAATGCAGCCTATAACTCTATAGTTATAGCCAGTTAGAAGCCTGGATAAATGCAGAGTGGCTTTTTTTAACTACAAGAGTTATCTTTCCTCGAAAAAACAAGATGGCCGCGATCAAAGTGGACCTGATAGAAGACACCAATAGATAACAATACCTTTCCTGGGTGCTACTTCCATCCATCACTTCATTTCCAATCAATATGGCGGTACAAGTGAAATAAACGATCACTTCCGGTTGCGCATGCGCACTCCCATACCCCTCCACAGTACCCCTGTTTAGTCTTGAATTGATTCATATCATTTCCAATCAATAAGGTTGTTTATGACTTCAAATAAGGCTATTTTCACTTCAAGTCAAATTTCCCAGGATGTCATGTTTTAATGACGTCATGACCGGGAACACTTTTTTGCCTGTGCCCCTATACTACTCCTATCGGAAACCTATCAGAAAACATTTAAATTGTTCTCTGAAAATATTTAGTCAGTGGAACCAAAATTAGACTTAATGGTCCTTAGATGGTCCCCTTCAGGAAAGGCGACAGTAGAACTGCATCCCCATCCAAAATAGCTGCCAGTCTGGAATATAGTTTAACTTAAGATAATACAACATCAACGTCTATTAACAAATGTGGAAATAATGCCCTTAAAACATTGGGATTATTTTAACTGATACGTCAGTCGTGGCCCAGGTGAGCAATACAGGCTCTTAAGAGCCTCTTGTTGTGACTTAGGCGTGCCATGACTATAACCTCCAGATAAGAATGTCTTATCTCTGTAATTCATAGAAATATGATGAAAATTTTTGCATATTTAATGATATATTATCTGCACCAAAACCACAAAAAATAAGATAATATAGCATAACCTGAGATAATGCTATATTATCTCATTTTGTGGGTTTGGCGTGCCATAAATTCCCTTTATATATGTTTTATATGTGATTTCAGCTCATCGTGAACTGTTTTTAGCTCACCTGGCTAATGCCAGGGTGAGCTTTTGCCATCACTTTCCGTCCGTCGTCCGTCCGTCTGGCCAAAACTTTTCTATAAAGATCTTCTCCTATGAAACTGCTGGGCCAATTGGAACCAAACTTGGTCACAATGGTCCTTGGATGGTCCCCTACAAAAAATTGTTTATCAGATCCGCGCTATCTCCAAGATGGCGGCCAGCGGGAATTATAGTTTTAATATTGCACCCCATGGGAAAACACATTCAAAGATCTTCTCCTCTGAAACTGCTGGTCCAATTGGAACCAAACTTTGCCACAATGGTCCTTGGGTAGTCCCCTGCAAAAAAATTGTTTTTCAGATTCGCGCTATATCCAAGATGGCCGTCAGCGGGAATCATAGTTTTAACATTGGACCTTATGGGAAACACATTCAAAGATCTTCTCCTCTGAAACTGCTGGGCCAATTGGAACCAAACTTGGCCACAATAGTCCTTGGGTGGCCCCTACAAAAAAAATTGTTTTTCAGATCTGCGCTATATCCAAGATGGCCGCCAGCGGGAATTATAGTTTTAACATTGGACCCTATGGGCAAACACATTCAAAGATTTTCTCTTCTAAAACTACTGTGCGAATTGAAACCAAACTTGATCACGTTAGTCCTTAAATGGTCCCCTCAAAAAAGTTGTTTTTCAGATCCATGCTATATCCAAGATGGCTGCCAGCTGGGATCATAGTTTCAACATTGGACCATATGGGAAAATACATTCAAAGATCTTCTACTCTGAAACTACTGTGCGAATTGAAACCAAACTTGATCACATTTATTTAGTCCTTAGATGGTCCCCTGCAAAAAAGTTGTTTTTCAGATCCGCACTATATCCAAGATGGCCGACAGCGGGTATCATAGTTTTAACATTGAACCCTATGTAAAAACACATTCAAAGATCTTCTCTAAACCTGCCAAGCCAATTGCAGCTGAACTTGGCCACAATAGTCTTTAGTGGCCCCCTGCAAAAAAGTTGTTTTTCAGGTCCGCGCTTTATCCAAGATGGCCGCCAGCGGTAATCATAGTTTCAACATTGGACCCCATGGGAAAACACATTCAAAGATCTTCTTTTCTGAAACTGCCAAGCCAATTGCAACTTAACTTGGCCACAAAAGTCTTTATGCTGCCCCCTGCAAAAAAGTTGTTTTTCAGGTCTTCACTTTATCCAAGATGGCAGCGGGGAACCTAGTTTAACATTGGGCCCTATAGGAAAACACATTCAAAGATCTTCTTCTCTGAAACTGCTGAGCGATTTGGAACAAAACTTGGCCAAAATAGTTTTGAGGTGGTCCCTTGAAAAAAAGTTGTTTTTTGAGGTCCGGGCTTTATCCAAGATGGCCTCCAGCAGGGAACATAGTTTTAACATTGGACCCTATGGGAAAACATATTCAAAGAACTGCTTAGCCATTTGGAACCTAACTTGGTTATTTAGTTATTAAGAGATATGTTTTGGTTGTTTTTGTTACATATTGATATTGATATGGTGTTTTTCATATGATTGCCACAGAAAACAGAAAATAAAAAGCTATCGTTATTACAAAATTATCAGAAATCAGTCAGAACAGTGGTTACTTTCGAAACTGTACCGTTATTTGGCATATTTTTATTTTTCAATGAAAAAAATCATGGGTATAGTAGAAAGAATGTGCTTTCCTTTGCATCTATTGAAAAGTTCGCACATAAATGCCACGGTTTTATAATTAATTTCAAAGTAGGACATATTTTGGCGGGAATATAAACAATTTTTAATCGAGTTCACTGAAGTCTAACTTAGCCAAGCATAAAATTTATTCAATTAAACACTACTTCAATACAAATTCCATGTTATTGTTACTAAGAAAAACGTTTTTAATTAAAGATACTGAATATCATTTAAAACATTAATTGGGAACTTGAAATATTGAAATATTTTTATTCTACACAGGAATCTACGGAAATCAACCATTAAAGTTTTTTTTTAATACTGAAGACAAAACCCGATATTTTATTTTTCTTTTGCCTCAAGAGTTTTCGTTAATTTTTTTCCCCGATAATTGCTTCTTTAAAATTAATGGTCTTTTTCTAGAATTTCTTTTTTTTTAACCTTATTGCATTACATGTTCATGAAGTCTTGGAATTATTATTTGTTTTCGGCTTCTGTTGAATCTCATCCATATGGAGACAGGTAAGCATCATTATTATTTGTGAATCATATTTGTTGTTATATTGAAGTATTGTATTTGTTTGATTCTTTGCAAATATATATATGTAAAACCAACAATAAACCAAATTCAAGCACGAATTAAAAAACCCCTTCTTGAATGGAAAAGATCTTTTCGTATTTATTCTACCGTATTTTTTCTAAATGTTAACTTATACATATAATTCAAGATTAAATGAATACCACGATATCAAATCTCAACCCCCTTTGCGAAAAGATGTAAATGTCTACACTTTCCCATTAAGGATTGAGGGGCGTACACCTCCCCTAAAACTAAACTTCCTGAATCTGCTGACATATTGGTATTAAATAAATTTCCGTTTCCTGCTCTCCATATATCTTTGTATATTTCCGTAAATAAAAAATGTAGTCCTCACCACATGGGCTAGTGATCAATTTGAAAATAATACAATCCCATCTTATTGAGAGAAAAAAAACAAGGGGCTCATAGGAACCTTTGTCCCTCAACGGCTGTGTGCCTGAATGCCAACATTTTATAAAATCAAAGAATTCTGTTGTTGCTCATTAGCGAGAATTATAGGGCCTTTCATGGGGTAATTATTGTACCTCTTCACCTAGGCTATATTGTGCTGTGTTAATTATCTTTTCGATTGTCTTGTTGACTCTTAATTTAAAAAATTTCATTTCAGTTCTTTCAAAAAACATTTTCAAAAAAAAGATATGTTAGTATGATTAATTTTTTACCTAAAATCTGTTAGTATAATTAATTTTTTACATAGGGAGGAAGTGAAAAAAAGAATCTTTAATTTAATTAAAATATAAATTGATGTTATATCAATTTGTTTGCCAATAAAAAAAGCACAAAAAATATTTTGTATCTAAATAACTTATTCCATGTATTTTTATTCAATGATCAAGAATTTGGGATATATATTGTATCATTAAGCTTAACAGTTTTATTCACAAAAAGTTACTTTTTGCGTAGTAAACCTGGTATACTAGTTATAAACAATCAAATTTTTGTGCCAATCCCTCATCCAGAATGGGGGCAATCAGGGAACATGTTTAAATATTTGACCCTATCGAAAGAACATACAAAGATCTTTTCCTCTGAAACAATTGGGTTAATTAAGTCGAACTTAATCACAATGTTTCTGAAATGGTTCCCTTGAAAACATGTCTTTCAAGTCTGCACCTTTGAAGTACATTCAAAGGTCTTTTCTTCTTAAACCAATTTTACAGTCTTTGAATTAGAAATAAATTTTGACACAATAGTTCTCTTTATAAATTATGTCCCACAGATCCATCCCTTATCTAAGAACACAGTGGTGAAAAAGTAAAATGTTGGATCTTATAATATAATTTTTCCTTACATAGTTTGAAAATGAGACCCTTTAAGCTTAGAAGTTTATTTGACTATATGCATCAGCAATTGTCTTCGTTAGCGGATACAGGTTATTTAGCGTCAATTGTTTCATATTTCTGTTACAACTGCTTTAGTTATCTATTTATATTTTTAATTTAAACACCTTATACCCTAAAAACTGTATATAGTTATATCCTCACATTTTCAAAACAAAATTAACGAAAATACAATGTAATTCAAAAATATAATATCTTTTTTATTTTTTTTTTTCATTTTTGTTTATATTTTACCCTAAAATTAACAATATAATTTACAATATCCATTCATTTTGTCTACCTATGTTTTACTAATTTGATTAATAAAATCATATCTAATCAAGCCCCTTAATGTACCCCTTCATAACTACTAAAACAACAATATTTAATTATGTGATTTTAAGAATGTTGGCATTCAGGGACCATGTCAATCGCCAAATCTGCAATGATTCCAATAGTATTACATTTTTGTATACTATAGTATTAGTACTATACTACAAGATATTCAGTGCGTGAAATAACTAAATCAGCTAGTAGGGCACTGTCTGCGTTGTATACAAAATTTATTTGTTGTGGAGGAATGACTTTTGATGTATTTTCAAAACTGTATAAATCTTTAGTCGAACCTGTTATGTATTATGGCGCTGGTCTTTGGGGACATACTGATTGGAGGGAAGTGCGTACAATACAAAAAATATTGCTATACAAGGAGATATGGGGTTTAGTAGTCCGAAGTTCTCCGTAACTGTAGAAACATTGAGTTAGTATAACTTATGATTATCGATTAACACACAGGGTTCATTTATGGAGTAAGTTCTTCACGGTCTGGGATAAAAAAATGCATTGAAAAGGATGAAAACTTGGGGTTGAACAATATAATTTTTGATAATTTTTCTATTAAACACAAACTTTTTGATATTAAATGTAAACTTAGAGAAATAGATAAAACTGAATGGTTTAACAAATGTAAACTTAGAGAAATAGATAAAACTGAATGGTTTAACAAATTGTTTAATGATGGGAATAACATAAATGGCAATAAATTAAGAGTGTATAGAGAATATAAAAATAGTTTAAATACTTGTATGTATCTTAAAGTGGTCACCAATAGACAAAATCGACGTGTGTTATCAAATTTTAGAAGTACATGTTTACCACTTGCAGTAGAGACAGGTAGATACACCAAGCCTGAGGTCCCTTTACAAGAACGTTTATGTAAATTTTGTACAGAGAATTGTGAGTTCGTATTTGACGAGGTGCAACGAGGTGCTACCGTAGTAATACTATATATCACGCCTTCGTCTTTGACGAGGTGCTATTGTTCTAATAGTATAGTCTATGGCTTCGTATTGGACGAGGTGCTATTGTTCTAATAGTATGTTCTATGGCTTCGTATTTGACGAGGTGCCCGACGAGGTGCAACGAGGTGCTACCGTAGTAATACTATATATCATGCCTTCGTCTTTGACGAGCTGCTATTGTTCTAATAGTATAGTCAAGGCTTGGTATTGGACGAGGTGCTATTGTTCTAATAGTATAGTCTATGGCTTGGTATTGGACGAGGTGCTAGTGTTCTAATAGTATGTTCTATGGCTTCGTATTAGACGAGGTGCTATTGTTCTATAATAGTATAGTTTATGGCTTCGTATTTGCCGAGGTGGTATTATACTAACACTTCACTTGGTTTACATGGTAACTGTTTGCTTTATTGTAGCCTCGCCCTCTTAGATGATTTCATTTTTGAAGCTTGGGTCTCGCCCTAACTTAAGTACGCAAATGAGGTGCTACTAGTCATGCTTAGCAGTTCATTCTGGTATTGCCCTTAACCCTAATTTTTAACCTATACCTTAAATTCTAACCCTAAACCTATCCATAATTTATTGACCCTAACTAACAGTAAACTTAATGTATAGAACTGTAACCATTACCCTCATGCATTTAACAGTAACAACAACTCTAATGTACATAACAATAACGCTAATGTATATATCAGTAACCTTATGTATATAACCATAACCCTTACCATTATCTGACTTTAACCATGATATAACCCTCATCCTATCTATGATATAACTCTAACCCTAACCTTTAACCTTAACCTTTTGTTGTAGTGTTGTAAGATAACCAGTTATGACTTTGTTTAGATGTGTTATAACTAACTCCATCTAACTCATACTTACACTAATCCTAACCTTAACCCTAAATCCAAATCGTCTAACTTTTTGTATGCATTATTTTGTGTTCTCTCAATTCTTATTCACTCGTTTTCTGATTTTGTTGTCTTTGTTCACGACTAACTCTAACTATCTTTTCTTTTTTAGCTCACCTGACCCGAAGGATCAGTGTGAGCTATTGCCATCACTTGGCGTCCGTCGTCCGTCGTCCGTCCGTCCGTCCGTCCGTTAAACTTTTCACATATTCATCTTCTCCTCTGAAACCACTGAGGCAAATTCAACCAAACTTTACAGGAATGATGTATGGAAGGTCCTTTACAAAGATTGCTCATTTTGTTCCGATCCGATAAAAAACATGGCCGCCAGCGCGGAACTTAGGTTTAACATTGGACCCTATGGGAAAAATCACATTTTCAACTGCTGCTCTAAAAAGGCTGAAGCAAATTGAACCAAACTTTACAGGAATGATGTACCTAAGGTCCTTAACAACGATGGCTCATTTCGTTCTGATCCGACGAAAAACATGGCTGCCAGCACGGAACATGGTTTAACATAGGACCCTATGGGAAAATTACATTTGCATCTACTCCTCTAAAAGCACTGAAGCAAATTCAACCAAAATTTACAGGAATGATGTATGGAAGG
>MJUU01005208.1:0-21677 GCA_002080025.1 Modiolus philippinarum
AGTTTTACGAAAGTCCGATTGCATGTTAGTAAAATGATTCATTTGGGTAAAAACAAAAGTCGTTTTTGATGACCAGTCATCCGTGATGCTACATTGCAAAACTGCAATTTAATATCAACGATTGATGGAATAGAAAAAAGTGCAATTTACCACAAGATTAAGTATAACCAATTCAAAGAAATGGGAGTGCATTTATCAATATGTATAAGCTCTCACAGTTTTACCTGTATTTTAACAGAATAAATCTTCACTTAAATCGATCTTAATTTGCGCTCAATGATATCTTATTCCACACCAATATATTATAGGTTATAAAATTAAACTTTAGAGTATTTGACTTAATATGCTTAAAAGTGCCAATCTAATACGAAAGCCAATGTATGTCAATATGACTTAAAGTATGCCAATATGGATTTTTTCTATATTGGCCTAGTCTAATTTGGGGTTTTCAAAACTCCTTTAGATATATCATCTCTAGATATAAAGACATCAAAATTAGCCAGCACTGCTTCACTTGTCGTTTAATTATGGAGTATAACAGGAAGCGAGGTCACGTCTACCAAAGTAAAAGAGAAAAGCAATGCTATAAAGCAATAGTTACAATTCTTTGAAATGAAGTTAATTCATAAAGGTATCATTGCGGAATTTTTTTCATATTGTCATAGTTATAGATCCTCGGTCAGATGCATTGGCCTTCGATTTTTTTTCCACATCTATGCAAAAGAGTAAGGCAGTACTGTTGTAGACTTTTGTCCTAATTTGTTTGATTTAAGATCGGCCTCTCTAAATGGAAGTTTTTGGAAAGAATAATTCTAAATATAGAACAACATAATTTCATTTCAGTGCCAAGGAACCTTATGATGTATGTTTCGAAATAGAGCAACGAGAATTTACGTTTGAAAATATTTCCCGCAAAAACATGACGTATGAGGATTATGGCATTCATAGTCATATATTTTCGTGACAAACGCTATTTTTGGTCATGTGTATATATTCTAAAGCACTTGTGTTTGTAAAGCCAATTTTGATTGGATGGCGTCAAAATTTTCAGGAGGTAAAATTCACGAGTTACCGTCGTAAGCAATAGCAACGTAATACTAAACTTTCTGTATCTTAAAATCGAGTTAAAACATCCTTTAAGTGGATTTGCATTAGAATAGAGATAACCAAACTAGTGTAGGATATTCATAGGTAAATCTAAGAATTTACTGTCGCAAACCACCGTTTTCCGGCTCCACTAACGCATCGCCAGAAAACTCTGTTTGCGACAGTAAAAACTACGATTTACCCCTTAGATCATATAATACTGTATGGCTATCTCTTAATTCACTAGTTACAAATCTGAACAACAAAGACCATCCCATATTCTGGTCTAGTCATGCTAGTTATTTTCTGTTGGAAATAGACAATATCGGAGTTCTGGAGTTGAGATTCAACAGTTGTTTATCAGCCGTACGTAAGAGACGTATATTGTGATCAATAATGCACCTCAGAAATTTAATTTCATGACGTCTTTGGGTTTTCGTTATCATGACGTGTTGAAATCCTTATATCATAGCTTGGATGCGGTCTACTGGTTTCAGTTTGCTGAAAAAATCTGATCTAGTCATGCTACTTATTTTATTTTGGTAATAGACTATATTCCGATTTACAGATGTAAGCCTGCTTTTGATTGAATGAAGTTTCTTGAATGTCAACATATATTCGGAAAACAGACAGGTAATAATAGTTGTCATGGAAATTGACAACATCATAACATGAGAACAATATAATGGTGAAATTGATACATTTTTCGCAGATTTCATTTCACCAGGGCTGTTCATCGGAATATAAAGGTGATTCGAGTTACAGACGGGGTATAAAGCGTTACATACCCGGGATGTTTATTATATTTCCTTCGGCTTCGCCTCAGGAAATATAACTAAACATCCAGGGTATGTCACGCCATATTCCCCGCCTGAAACCTGAATAACATATAATATCAGAGTTCTGGAATTTAGAATTGACAGTTGTTTATCAGCCGCACGTCAGAGACGTATCTTGTGATCAAGAATGCACTTCAGAAATTTAATTTCATGACGTCCTAGGGTTTTCGTTACTATGACGTCTTGAAATCCTTATATTAGAGTTTGGATGCAGTCTACTGATTTAAGTTTGCTGAAAAAGTTTTGTCCTTGCGAGAAATTTAATTTCATGACGTCTTAGGGTTTTCGTTACTATGACGTGTTGAAATCCTTATATAAAGGTTGGATGCGGTCTACTTGTTTCAGTTTGTTTGAGAAGTTTAGACTTTTGTCCTTGCGAATGTATCAATGCACCAAATCTGAACAACAAAGACTATCCCATCTCTTGGTCTAGTCATGTTACTTATTTTATTTTATAAATAGACTATATCGGAGTTCTGGCACTTAGATTCAACATTTGTTTATCAGCCGTACATCAGAAAAATTTCTTGTGATCAAGAATGCACTTCGGAAATTTCATTTCATGACGTCTTAGGGATTTTCGTTACAAGACGTGTTAAAATATACTTATAAGAGCTTGGATGCGGTCTACTGGTTTCAGTTTGCCAGAAAATTTAGACTTCTGTCCTTACGAGTGTTTCAATGCACCAAATCAACTTCCGGTGTATTATATGTCGCACATACCTGAATGCAATGAGATAATTAATTTTTGCATTCATCAAACACCGTTTGTAGCTGTTAGAATGCATGTATTCTACTGATAATTTAACCACGTATCTGAAATGAAGCGCGTAATGTTAGCTTAAAGGTAAATTAGTGACGGTGTTGTAAAATGATCAAAGTGATTAGATAATAGTTGTTTCATAGCGTATGCAAAAAACATCACAGAAAATCAGTATTTTGCAGAAACTGTGTACATAAATATCCTGGTTAATAGAAATGACAGATTTCATCTGAAAAATTCATTTTGCTTTTCTCTGGTTTTTTAATACACAAATACACGCAAAAACTATGCAAGTTATGGAGCAAATCGCCTTGACATAAACAGTGAAAATAAAGCAAAATAGCAGACTTAAAAATATTACGTAACGATTGATCACTTACAAGAAGCAATTGTGTAAAAAACAAAAAGATGTTCAAAAAATCTCCATTTCATTCGGTAAAAAAACAATTAACAAATATATATAGCTACATTCACTTTATTTTATGAAATTTAAATTTCCCAAATTTTTACTTTAGGTTATCGTCTGTCCATAATAAAAGTTAATATAAAAGCAAATTAGATTTAATAAGTCCATTATTTAACCACACCAGCCCCACCAGAATTTACGTTATCAGATTTTTTTTTTCACTTCTTTAAAATTGCATTTCATTTATTTTTTGGGGGGCAAAAAGTTGTCTTTAGAACCGGAAAACATTGTTTTTGACATATATTTCCGTTGCAGATAAAATGTCAGATAAGGCTATGATTTTGCTAAAAACTGATCTGATTTAATGGAGGAACAAAAAGAAAAGAAAACTAAAAACCTTTCTCCCAAACCAAATTTGAATCTGATGTCGAATTAGAATATATACTAAAACGCGTTTTCGCTTATGTGACCGTGAGTTTGATACGAAAAATTCGAACCGAAGAATGCATTGTCGTCATAGCAACAGATTTTAAGTCAGTCAGTTCGAGATGCAAGATATTTACATGCTCACTTTTTACGTTAACTAATAGTAAGTTCGGATCATGACCTTGACCTTGACAAAACTGTAATAGACATTTTTGGAGGTGATGCATGTCACTTCTTACATACGAAAGAATGCATTTTATATAGGAGTTATTGTTTTCTAACAGAAGTTAAATATCATTTTTGATAAAATCCGTGTATCGTCTCTAAAGATCTCCTTGACCAGCTATCCTCTAGTAGTCTTACCCATTGCGACAGCATAAAAACTTTTGATTTTTTTTCTACTCTTTATACTACCCTGCCACACAATAAATTGAAAAAAGTAATTTCGGATTTGATAAAAACGTTGAACGCAGATACACTTATTTAGTAGTAGGGAAAGACAAAACATATTTTGTTAAGAACCACACAGAGTCAAACAAAAAGAACACGGAGAATGACGTAATCACATTGCTGGATTTTTTAATGGATAATATTTTTATCAAAATTTAATGCTGCGTTTTTCAACAGACAATCCGGATTCCCATGGGAACTAACTGTGCGCAATTTTTAGCTAATCTCTTTCTTTACTCGTATGAGGCCAAGTATTTACTAGGGCTAACACAGAAAAAAACAACAACAATTAGCCCAGTCCTTTAATTCAGCTTCCGCTACATAGAAGATGTACTTTCTCTTAATAATCCAAATTTCAAGGAATCTTTACACCAGATTTATCACAATGAGCTTGAAAAGGAAGAGACTATTGATACACCTACTTCAGCTTCGTATTTAGATATTTTAATATACATTGACGAAGATGGACGTTTGGAATGTAAGCTTTATGACAAACGTGATGATTTCGTCTTCCCATTTGTGAACTTTCCCTTCCTGAGTAGCAATATATTTACCTCTCCAGCCTGTTGAGTGTACATTTCACAGTGTCGAGGATGTAGTTTAAACAGTGATTTTTTTAATAGAGCAAAAACACTGTCCCAAAAGCTATAGTCAGGGATTTGTGAGACTTTTTTACTTTTGTTCATGCAAATATTCTATGACCGTCACCATGACAATATTGACAGATATGACGTGTCTGTGTCCAAAATGCATTTTCAGCTAGATTTCACGTCTTCACTGATTTGACATAACCGGTTTTGACTCAACCCTGGATTGTCTCACTGATAGTGTGACGGGTGTCGCTAGCGGGGTAGGACATGCTTACCCCTCCGGAAAACATAATGTCACTCCCAGTTCTCATAGGAGTTCCCACTATGAGTGCCATAGTTTTTAATGTCGTCTTTTTATTTCCGTGCATTGTAGCTGTCTCACGTCCTTGTTTTGTCTTTGTTTTTCTCTGTCGCCGTGTTTGCCACGTCTTTTGACTTTGATTTTTGTGGTCATCGCTTCTCTTGTTCCTATGGTATTTGCCGCTTTGTGTTGTTTCTTTTTATGATTTATGTAGATACCAAATAAATTACTCGCCTACGAAGCGTTTAATTTGCATCTATCCATTTTAGTCAATAATAAAACAAACAGTTACAGTATTTGCCTTTTAGATTCATAACATACATCAAATAAATTAATACATCTAGAAATGTTTTAATATAAACACCATTATCCATGGCAACATCCATTAGTGCAGACATGACAGATTCGAAAGTTTTAATATATTGATGCTAACCTTTCAAGCAATTAATTAGAATCCATATAAATGCTTCTAAGATTAAGATACCAATTTATCCCGACAGTAAGCATCCGTATGTATATTTATGGTTTCTATTGAAACAATATATCTGTTCGATAAATAATGACCATTTGACGTCGCAATAAACCAATACATTTTTTAAATAATGAGCCATCAGTTGTTGAAATGTACAAATGCAGACTGAGATTGCTTTATTTAACTACTTTTTTCTTGTAATAATATGAAGTGTTTTTTAAAATGTGTCCGAAATGGTTTTGTCGCGCTCGGATTTGTTTTGTTTTTCAGTATGACCGTTTATTTGTTTGGTTTTGGGTCCGTTGCTATCTTGTTTTTATTTCTTGTTTGGTTTTGGTTGGAATTTGATTGTTTTTTTTTAGCCACGGTGGTAAGTTTTCCCCATAAACTGCACTTTCCATTTACTTTATATAGATCCAGTAGCTCATGAAAATTTTGCGCATACAATTCCACTAGATTTTATGTTTCTTTCTAGAAACAGTAAATGCTTAAGAAGCAATTATTAAAAGAGCGATCATTAAGCGATGTGCAGACGTTAACGGTCAGTCAAAAACAGTGTGAACAAAGTCTGCATGAGTTAGAAATAAAGGGGAAAAGCCACGATTATGGTATTATGGTGCTGTAAAAAATCAAATTCTAATATTTAATGTTGGTAGAATTTAATGTAGGTTAGATGCATGTACTCAAAAATTATTGGAATATCTTGAAAATAATCAGGGAACATTTTTTTTTTATTTCTATGACGTAATCGACGATGTATAATACCTTAAAACAAGAAGGATTTCGAGAAATTGCTAAAAATCCCTAGTTTGCAATTATTTTGAAATACTGAATTTCAAGTGCTGACTGGAAATCTTCATATACGAAACTTATGTATGCTGAGATTCATTCAATTTGCATAGCTTCTTCGAAAAGATATGCAATTCTTATACATGTAGTTTAAACTACAGACTTAAATAATTAGTTTGTAAACCTTAATTTAACTTAGATTCATTAAATTTTGATATTACAACATATTCAACACCTGCTTAAGGATTTGGTATAGAAAAAATGTTCCAAACAACTGAATTGTTTTGTTCACTTTTAAATATTGAGATTAAACAGCAGACCAAAACAAACTCTTTAATACCTTATTTGTGCTTAAATTCATTCAAGTAGAGTATATCGCAACATTTAGAAAAGTCAAGAGTGATATCAGGTGTCAGAAATTTAAGCATATCCTGCTCTGTATAAAGCACCCGTCATACTACCAGTACGTCAATGCAGAGTTAAGTCAAAATCCGTAATGTCAAGTCCAGAAAGACGTGAATCAATCTTACAATGCAAGCTCTCATTTGTGCAATCAAAATTTCATGCCTATCTATGATGACGGTAAAACGGTGCTACATATCATATAAAATCGCGCCAGTCATATTTCCCTCCTCGCAATGATTTTCGAATATATCACAGTTTAAGTGAAATAAGCAGCTACAAAGACATGTATGCCCATTTAAGCCATTTGACATTGTAATTAGAAGTAATACTGTCCAAAGGATACTGATAAGCAAAGCGATATTTCTGTTGTAAATGAATGAGAAAGATCTTTAGGTTTTAAAGATTCTACGCAACTCTTAAATTCTTCTAAAATGTAAAAAAACTACAAAAATTACACTGAAGGTTTCCATTTTTACTGAGAAGTTAGAGAAATGGATACGGATCTCTTCTATTACTTTTTATATCACAATCAAAAAGAAACATTCTAATCTATGAAAAATGGAAGTAATAACAAAATTTACCAAACAGAATAGGGTCTGTAAGTCTCGTCATGTGACTCACGAGAATTCACGATAAACAGTCAATTCGAAAACGATTCCCGCCAAAACATGACGTCTGAGGATTATGACGTTCAGGTTTTTGTTTGAAACGTGATATATATTTGTGTAAAATGTAACTTCCGGGTACATTTTTTGATCCCGGAAGTTACAAAATTGAACGAGACTTACAGGCCCTATAAACAGGAGTCGAAATCCAAACGACAAAAAGACAAAGAGGCCGCAGACCTCAATGGTGCTGACTTTTGTAGACATTTGAAAGGAAATCATGATGAGTTAAGGTTGAGGCACACAAGACATCCCCTTTCAGATGCATTGCGGTTGTTTCCGCTCGCAACTCAATAACTTTCATCGTATGAGACTGAATTTTTGAAGCCCCGATTGATAATGCGATCATGGAGATAATTGTGTCTATGAAGAAGTCCAAAGTTTGTGCTATGTCTCACTGGGATACACACTACCCTTAAGCAGGAACAGTAGGAATATTACTCTCAATTAAACAGATTCATTTAATTAGATGGACAGTTGGACATGCATTTCTTTGGAGTAGGACCGCATGCGTCTACAGTGTAATACCTCGGCAAACGAATACCAAAGCAAGAATGAAGAAAGGGGGAATTCTAACCTGTTGTGTCTCCCACAAATGTAACTAGCCCGAAGAAACATTTGTGATTGGATTAAATGAATCCGGAAAATTGGTACAACGAAGAAACGAATTACAAGGCACGATATGCTATACTTTTTCAACATTCGGAGACGTCCAATCTGATTTAAAATATATAAGTTTTGTGATAATTTTATGGTGATGATCTTCACATGAACTTTTATGGAACATAAAAAAAATTGTTGGA
Source organism: Modiolus philippinarum (assembly GCA_002080025.1). Lineage (NCBI taxonomy): Eukaryota > Metazoa > Mollusca > Bivalvia > Mytilida > Modiolidae > Modiolus > Modiolus philippinarum. The sequence continues at coordinate 7,996 of MJUU01005208.1, forward strand.
ATATGAAGATCAACCTTTTTATGCGATCAATTTTCTAGTTAAAAATTATTGAAACGTGACTTTATCTCAAAATTAATATCAGAAAATGATAAATGACCTTTCTTCAACCTTTCCCTCGCCTACCTTGACTTGTAATAACAATTAAGGATTTTAGATATAAATAACATCGTATGAAGTTATTAATTAAGATTTCAAAGAGTGATCAAAGATTTATAATGAATATGTATTAAAGATCAGGAAAATTGAACCAATTTACATGAACATCAAAGACGTCATCAAAGGTGACATGGTAAATAGGAGATAATCATTTTTCTCTTTCAGAAATCGATTTTGTCTAAATTTTCAATTTAAGATATAAAATAACTCTTTTAATTATTCTCTTTTTCACTATCAGTGGCATTAATATTTATTTTTAGTTTTCTTTCATTTAGAAGAATTATTAAATTATTAAAGACTGTTTTTTTCAAAATGTCAGCCACATGAGTCAAGATTTTAGAACCAAGTGATCTAAGGTGCAAAAAAAATGTATAAACTTTGTTTGAAGTTATTTTCCAAATTAAAGTCGAGTTAATACTAAAATAAAATTATTGTGTAAGGCAAAGGCTCATTCGATGTGAACACAATATATTCGACTTGAACATTATAACTAGAAATATATGCTTTGTTTTGCATAACAGACAAGAGAGCGGCTGTGGTGCAAATTATATATTGAATATAAGACATTATGTTTTTGGTACGAAATTTATCACGGCTGGTATCCAGTGACCACTTTAGGGCGAGCTTGATGCGTTACGCTTGGACAGAGTCTGTATCTAAAACACACTGTCCTAAATTTCACAATATGTTAAATAAAAGTCTATAATAAAGTAAAAGAAGTTAAAATTTCTATATTCTAGCACGGTTAATCTATTGTTTACTGCAATAATTAACATGTATGTTTTTTTTTTTATCTAACATATTACAACTATGAACACGACGTCAGAATAGCAATCCTCACTTGACGCCGTCACAGTGACCAGATAATTTCGCGATATCAGTCTCCTTAAATCAAACGAAAACTGATCAATCCAAAAAATAACCAAGTACCCTATAGTGGGAAATTTTGCGGGGGTTTGATTTTTGCTATTTTTGCGGGTACAAGTCATTCGCAAAATTATAACCCGTAAGATTTAATATCATTTCCAAAAATCTTTATAAAATATCAGAGACAACGGCAATTGAATACCGAAGGAACAAAGGAGTGGAATTTATAAAAATTGAAGTCTAAAGACATGGCCAAAACAAGAACACAGAAAATTATGACGCTAGACACAGAAAACAATGACGTTAGACAGATACAAAGCACAGAAATAGAAATCAAAACATTCAAAACAAAGGCACTCATAGTGTGAACTCTAGTGAAGCTGAAAGGGAAATCAGGTGCTCCGGAAGGGTAAGCATTTCCTGCTCTGTTAGCAGCACAATGTGAGTGAGTCAATCCAGGAAAATGTCAAAATCGGTAGTAAAATACGGGAAGACGTGTATATACCTGAAAATGTCCACTTTCATTTGGGATACTGACACGTCATATCTTTCAATGATGTCATGGTGACGGCCATAGAATTTCTTAAGGGATTAAATAAACATAGGTTGAACAAATCCCTGACTTAGCAGCTTTTTGGGACAGTGTTTTTGCTCTGTTCAGAAAATCATTGTACAAACTACATGCTCGACAGTAACGAATCAACTGTGAAAGTGATATAAAATTCATATGACAAAGGACATTTCATTCTTAACCATTTGAAATATCTGGTTCAATAATTAAACCTCTAACTTCAAAACGTCTTGTGAAGGTGAATCAGAACATTACAAATAAACCTGAGATCGTATGTAATGGTTTTAAATCGGAAGGATTTTTTTTTAATCTTGCATGACACAATTCCGTTTAATTTATAGAAACATGCGACAGTTTAATTTTAATTTTATTGTGTTTTATTACCACAGTGTATTTTACAGATATAATAAAAACTATTTTTTACCTTTTATCAAATTTATTAAACCCGCGTAAAATAAACACCCTGATTTTAGACCAAATCCGCAAAACTTTTACCCGGTAAAAATTTCCCGCTATACGGTATACGGAGTATATTGATCAAATTTTAAATATTTAAAATTTATTTGTTCACCTGTAATACGTAGGTTTGAAAGTGTCACTGTTTTATGCCATATTTAAGGTATTTTTTTGATAACTAAAAAGTAAGGAGAACTTTTCTAAACGCTATATAGATTTTCGTCTTCCAGCAGGGGAGAAAATTGCAATTAGAAAACATTTACAATCAAATACTATGTAAGGGAGTAATGCCTGTATTTACGTTTAGTTCCTCAAAATAAAAGTTTATTAATCTATCGTGAATGGGACGTACGAGGTCTATCCTGAATGGGACTTACGCGGTCTATATAAGAAGACTACCTTGTCAAACCAAGCTTTTTAGATTTTACAAAAAATCGTATTAGTACATTGTTATCCTCACCTACTAAATATTTCATTAAGTAGGTGTGCAATGTTGATACTTACATTGTTGTATTTACTTGCAAATTTGTTAAGTTAACTTACATTTTGTTGTATCACTTTTTCATTATGTTAACATACATTTTATTGTTAAATTGTCATTTTGTTAGTTATACTTATAATTATTTTGTATTAAATATTCATTTTGTTAAGTAAACATATATAATTTTTTTGTATTAAATTGTCATTTCGTTAAGTTAACTATAATTTTGTTGTTTGAAATTATCATTAAAATACATCATTTTACTAGCTCACCTGGCTTATGCCAGGGTGAGCTTTTGCCATCACTTTACGACCATCGTCCGTCCGGCGTAAACTTTTCATTCAAAGATCTCCTCTGAAACTACTGAGCCAGTTGGAACCAAACTTAGACACAAGAGTTCTTGGGTGGTCCCTTACAAAAAAGGTGTTTTCCGGTCCTCGCGATATCCAAGATAGCCGCCAGCAGGAAAAATCGTTTTAACATTTAACCCTTTGGGAAAACACATTCACAGGTCTTCTCCTCTGAAACTGCTGAGCAAGTTGGAACCAAACTTGGTCATAATAGTCCTTAGGTGGTCCCTTACAAAAAAGTGTTTTTTCAGGTCCGCACGATATCCAAGATGGCTGCCAGCGGGTAACATTGTTTTAACATTGGACCCTATGGGACAACACATTTAAAGATCTTCTCCTCTGAAACTACTACTGGGCCAATTGGAACCAAAGTTCGCCACAATAGTCCTTGGATGGTCCTTACAAAAGGGTGTTTTTCATGTCTATGCAATATCCAAGATGGCCGCCAGCGGGTAACATTGTTTCAACATTGGACCCCATGGGAAAACACATTCAAAGATCTTCTCTGAAACTACTGAGTCAATTGGAACCAAACTTGGCCATAATAGTCCTTGGGGTCCCTTACAAAAAAGGTGTTTTTCAGGTCCGCGATATATCCAAGATGGCCGCCAGCAGGAAGCATAGTTTTAACATTGGCCCCTATGGGAAAACATTCAAAGATCTCGGAAACTGCTGAGCCAGTTGGACCCAAACTTGGTCGCAATAGTCCTTAGGTGGTCCCCTACAAAAAAGTGTTTTCAGGTCGGCGCTATATCCAGGATGGCTGCCAGCGGAAAACATTGTTTTAACATTGGACCCTATNGGAAAACACATTCAAAGATCTTCTCCTCTGTGACTGCTGAGCCAATTGGAACCAAACTTGGTCACAATAGTCCTTAGGTGATCCCTACAAAAAAGATGTTTTTCAGGTCGGCGCTAAATCTTAAATGGTCGCCAGCGGGAAACATTGTTTTAACATTAGACCCTATCATAAAACACATTCAAAGATCTTCTCCTCTGAAACTGTTGATAGAGTTGGAACCAAACTTTGCCACAATAGTCCTAAGGCGGTCCCCTACAAAAAAGGTGTTTTTCATGTCAGGAGCTATATCCAAGATGGCTGCCAGCAATAAACATAGTTGAACATTGGACAATATGGGAAAACACATTCAAATATCTTCTCCTCTGAAACTGCTGAGCCAAATGGAACCAAACTTGGCCACAATAGTTCTTAGGTGGTTCCCTACAACAAGGTGCTTTTCAAGTCTGTGCTATATCCAAGATGGCCGCCAGGGGGAATCGTTGTTTTAATATTGGACCCTATGGGAAAACACATTCAAAGATCTTCTCCTCTTAAACTGTTGATACAGTTGGAACCAAACTTTGCCACAATAGTCCCTAGGCGGTCCCCTACAAAAAAGGTGTTTCTCATGTCAGGAGCTATATCCAAGATGGCTGCCAGCAATAAACATAGTTAAACATTGGACAGTATGGGAAAACACATTCAAACATCTTTTTCACTGCAACGGCTTAGCCATTTGAAACCAAACTTGGCCACAAGGCTTTGATTGTCGCCTGCAGGAAAAAGTACCAAGCTTGAACCCAACTCTTGTCTGCTGAGACCACTTGGCAAAATGGAACCATGATTTAATTTAGATCAGTTAACAAAGACTGTCTATGTAAGCAAGAGTTCAGGTAAGCGATACAGGCTCTTGAGAGTCTATTGTTAAGCTAACTGATATTTTTTTGTATTAAATTGCCATTTTGTTAACTTAACTTATAATTTTCTTATGTGTTAAATTGTCATTTTGTTTAAGTTAACTTATAATTTTGTTGTATTGAATTATTATTAGGTTAAGTTTACTTGTTTTTTTTGTTGTGCTAAATTTTCATTTTTGTTAAGTTGTAATTTTGTTATATTAATCAATTTTTAAATTGTATCAAATCAGCTTTTTATACACCGCCACACATTGGGCGAGGTATCATGTGATAGACTCAGTCGTGTGTACGTCCGTCCGTCCGTCTGTCCGTCCTTCCCAACTTGAAAATTAACTTTTCATTCCAAACTTGACAAATAACACCAATTAAGGCTTTTTAGCAATAAACTACACCGTCCGATGTTATTAATTAAGATTAAAGACTACGAATGAATATGTATTAAACATCAGGAAAAAGCATCATAATACATGAACATCAAACGCGACATTGGAAATAAGAGATAATCGCTCATTTCGTTTGATTTGTTTTAATTATTGTTGTTCAAAATTCAACTTTAGCTCTTTCATTTTTTTTTCTTTTTCACATCAGTTGCATGAATTTTATTTCTTCTTTCTTATTTAGAATTTCAATTGTTTTAGGCCATAAATTCTAAAATAAAGCCTAGTAAAGTCAAGACTTTAAAACATCCTGAATAATAAAATAAATCATTTCAAACATATTAAAAATTAACACCAAGGATGGTCAATAGCTCCAAAAATACATAATAACAAAAAGCAAGAATGATATCAAATTTATTTGACACTGTCCTCACTACTTTATTACAATTGAAACATCTACAATGACTGAAAATTATATTCCAAAGCAAACAAAGGAAATGCAAGAGAAAAACAAAAGTGAAAGGCAGAAGTCAATCGTAAAAGACGAAGGGAACTCAGAATATTTGGACTTGGCATCGACACTGGCAAAAGGCAGCGGTAGGATTAAAATTGTAAGCCTAAACATCCGTTTTTGATATCCCGTTTCCCTATACTTAAATGAAAAAAAACGAATAAATTTTTACCAATTAAAGACGCCAAGCAATCATAATTGTTAGTGTGTTCCCGTACAAAGTATTTTCTTCAAAATAAACCTAAAATAACAACATTCAGATGGACTTAAATAAACCCAATTTCAAATATTTGAAATATACTTGATCAACCATTATTAATTCATTACATGTTTTTTTTTAGTCCTTGTTGTTGATCTCTGTGCGTGTGTGTGTGTGTTTGTGTGTGTGACTTCATTTTTTTCTTTTTTTTCTTTTATGTGCCGCATTCTTGTTGTGTCTCTGTTTCTTTGTTGCTTCTGACGTTGCCTTTGTCCATGGATTATTCGTTTTGGATTGACGGTTCAGTTCTCACTTACCTTAAAATTATTTTATTGTCAACCAATACAAAAGACATACGATCAGACACAACTTAAATACATAAATATACAATATTGACTTACCAATTTTAAATATACATTTTAACCATTATAATCAATTTTTGAAAGTATCGAACCCTATTTTATGTCAATTTCATGAAATTTGTAATTAACTGATAAGAAAGGAGCATTTTCTATGCAAGATTAGTCTAAGGGGTCTGTATAAAGTTTCGTCATATGATACAGAGAATTCACAATAGAATTCCAATGATGCCACAGTATTATTGAAAATAATAAAAGGATATGAAGTAATTGCACAAGTCGCTGGCAAAACATGGTAAAACCAAGCAATGGACAAACACATTTATTGTTGCTGTTCATCTTGAAGCCATCATGAGGCGTTCAACAATGAGCTGTATTCATACCTCATTCATTGCTGGATGTCTAACAATACTACGTCCATGTGTCTTTCCTTTTGTTCATTGATGCAGGGATTGTAATTAAACATAAAAATACTGTGCAAATAACTAAATACCGAAGTTACTGTGAATTTAATTTCTGCATATGCGCATTTTGACAACTTGTGTCTCTTCAGTGCAGATAAAATCTAAACTTTTGGAAGACCATAAACTCAAAACTGTTTGAAAACTGATAGAGAACAAATAACCAATATGATCTAAATGTAAAGCCAAAATCAGCTAAAGACAGAGCTTTGCATGAGGGAGATACTCCTTAGTTTTCAACAAAATTTACAAAAAAAAAATAGATCTTGAAAGGTTTCAAAAACAATTTGAAACTGCTCTTACAATCGCTGTCATTTGTTTCCTATCAAACTGTTCTTACAATCGCTGTCATTTGTTTCCTATCAAACTGTTCTTACAATCGCTGTCATTTGTTTCCTACAATCGCTGTCATTTGTTGCGTAACAAAAAGACTTTACTATTATCTACATTTATGTAAATTCTTAAACCGAAGGATTAACTCCCACCATCGTACAATGTAGTTTTGTCCTTAGCTATATTTGATATTACTAATAATTCGTATTTCGTTTGGTTTGATGCATTTTAACATTTTTTGAAATTATGGATTTCCTTTGTTTGGGTTCTAGTGCTGCTAAATATGAGGAATACTTTTCTGAAATGGCCATACAGTTCATTAAAATTATTGCAGTTGGATAATATGTGTTATGGTCATGTTCATTTACTCCATATCCTTTCGTAAAATATTTATAAAACAATGAAAGCATATAAAATACCACAGGGCATTCATCGAGTCGACTGGAAGAAAACTTGGCATAATAAAATCCTTAGATATGGGCACTATGAATAGATGACCAGAATAAAATTTAAATATTACAAAAAATAAACTTTCAAAATTTGAAAGACGGTTAGATAGTGTATCCATATCAGAAATTCTCGCAGCACAAGTACATCAAAGCTGAAATATAAAGAGTACATATGCGTTTGGCATATCAAAAATATGATAATTATGGGTACTACTTTTTCTACCCGGAAGTCTCAATTTGAACTGGGCCTACGGGTTCTATAGCACAAGACTATATTATCAGACCCTGCTTGTTATATTAAAAGTGAAATGAGAACAATTAAATCTGTTAGATATCAACATGACATTCTATTGACAGTTACATGTAGCTGACGCAAGCTATGGTAGGTTATATGGCCATTTCCACTATAATAGTCGGGAGACTTGAATAAGCATGCAAGTGAGCCTCAACTGTAATTTTAGATAGAATAAAAGTGGAAACTGCGAAAAGCATTTGTTTTTATGAAAATACTCAGAATTCCAATAGGGAATTTTGATTGCTAAAACTCATGCCTTTTAACAGTTAAAGAGAATAACACTGACTTTCGAACAACCGTTAAACTTGTCTACCAGATCAGTGAGGATAAATCTATAATGTTTAAGCTTTCCTTAAGGGACAGCACAAGATAATAAATATTTATTCAAATAAAAGTATTGTATTCTTCAGTAAAGCAATTAATATATCATATCACTGTTTATCTTGGTAAATGCCTTTGTTTTGTGATAACGGTCCCGTGATGCATGCACACATTTCCAATGACTCACTAAAGAAATTTAGTATCGTCTCGATCAAAACAATATCTGGTTTTAAAAAATTCAGACCATAAATCATCAAACCGCGTTGCTTTCAAAAATAAAGGTAGATTTTGCAACATCAAAACTGGTTTTTTTTTTCTTCTTCTTCTTCTTTAATAGGGCACGTAAATCTCGTTCCATTTTGAAATTTTCGACAACATAAACTGTTTCCTGAAATTATATTTCTTACAAAAATATATGACGTTTTAGCAAAAATAAAAACCTCATATAACTGTTAACCGGGAAAGGACAAGGTGCGATAAGGGGTTGATTTGGACCAAGATTCCAGTGAATTTCTAAGTTGCACATTGAAGATTTTATTTCATGTCCGTTTCAAAGTTGAGATCCCATTAACAGAAAAAATACAAAAGTTAGAACCAATGACGTCAAAATAGGTACAGTTCTGACGTCATTAAAAGACTACTTTTGAGAATTATCATGGCAATTTACCGAATTTGGCAGATTTTCATACAATTTTCCTCATGGGAAATATGAAGCATATTCAAGAACCAATTAGATAATTTACATACATATTGGTACAAATAAATTGAACCTCTCATGTAAATATTTTTGTGGTTCTTGCATGTGCTCTATATTTCCTCTACAGAAAAAGTAGTCAAAAAATGGTCAAATTTGTCATTTTTCGACAAAATATTCAATTTGTCTCATCTTCTACACCCAAAAACTCAAAAATCATACATCAATATTTGAGAACTGTTACTGTTTAATGAAAAGCCATACCCACAGAATGGTTCAATGCAAAAATTCTGTGAATTCAACCAAATTTATTTTTCAGGCCAATTAAGGCCCTTATCGCCCCTACTCCTTTTTTACTCGACCATTTTATCGCAGTTTCAAAATAAGTCTTGAATTCGTTATTTAAGTAAGTGACAACCGAACCATCATTCAAAAGAACGAACAATCTATGGACAAAGGCAACATCGGAATCACTAAGAAACAAGGACAAGACTTGAGTACGGGACAAGAAAAAATGAAGACACACATACAGACAACCATGGGTGAGATCATGTGAACCGGTAGAGTAAGCATCTCCTGTTTCTTATAAGACAAACGCCGTGTTGAACATATCAACTGCGGTATAAAGTCTAATCCGGTAGAGGAAAAACAAACTTAGTTGTAGAGGGAAAGATCTCTTGTCATATGGGAAACAGATATCTCCTAGCGATCCACAAGATCGTGATATCGACCGTAAAACTTCTGTAGTGATGACTTTGAGTTTTTGGTAACCTACCCTTGCTTAAGTAGTCTATTTGTAAGCAACTGAGCTCGAACAAGGAAGTCATTGTAAAAACGACAAGCCCTTGAATAGCGAATGAGTTGTGAGATGTAAACTCCATATGCTGGCGCTTTTGGAGTGTTGCTACACAGAAAAAGGAAATTCAATGGCAATTTAAAAGTGAAGTCATCGCATTTGTCATACAGCCTAGTTTGCAATGTACCTCTGTTTTCAATTTAAGGATGAAGGTCAACGAACGAGGCCGATGTGGAAGTATCTGTAGTTTTCTTAATTTCAAGCTCTTTTGGATAGAAAAGATGAAGAAATTCACCAAAGCGAGGGTTGTTTTTAGTTACAAAAAAATAAAATCACAACAATAGTATCAAGATATACATGATTTTTATTTTATTTTATTGTTATTACATTTTTTTTTTCGTTTTGCTTCACCCTTATTGTTAAAATAGCGAAAATTAAACTGCTGAGAGAATTTCCTTTCTGACAGTTCGTAGATGTCATTTGGGGGACCACCATTTGATTTTCGGGGGNTTTTTCCTTCATTTTTCATTAGCTGTTTATATGTATTAAAATATATGAAAATATAATTGGAAGTTGATAAAATTTGGCATATTGTCTATTTTATGCATGTTTAAGTGACCTATGACCAAGAATATATGATGCATGTGCAAAACAATTTAACCCTGTTTGAGTGGATAAAACCAAAGGATATAGAATGCTTCTGAAATCTGACACTCGTACTCCCTTAATATGAATTTTTACAGGTTTATTCAATTTTTCAAATAATATATAAGGACAAATCCACGATAGGCGAAAATGTTTGTTCAAGACAATTATATAAATGCAAAAGAATATCAAATAGGGTTTTTATATCAAGGATTTCATAAAACCTAATAGTATTTCAATTGATTAAGTGTTGTGGACTATGTGAAAAGGTAAAAAGAAATTTATTGGTTCGCGTTTCTTCAAAGGAGATATAAGAGGTAAAACATTTGACGGGAAATGGATTTCTCAGGAATTTTCCTCAATTGAACATGAAAATTATTTTTGTTTAAAAACTGGGAAATTATATCAAGAAGTTCGTGAACACATGTTAGGTGTCTGAATTTGACCTAAAGAAAACATTCATGAAATGAAAATTGAAAGTCCGTGTGCGAAATTCTTTAAGCCATTAAACTGGAGAAAACCAAAGGAGTTCCAAAATATGACACAAAATCGAAAATTTGATGAGTAAGAAATTAAATGAACATCAAACACTTATTTGGCCACACATACTCGCCCCTGCACATACAATATGTGCCGTAACAATTCTGAGAACCGAACTGTCAGTCTGAAAATGAATAATCAAAAGGACAAGTTCAACATCAGAAAACAAAGAAACAAAGACGCAACATGAGTACAACAAAGAAAAGAAAACACACACACATACATATTACAGCAATAAGAACTTGCGTAACTTATGTCAAATTAGCCATACTACCAATATCAATGATCAATGAGCAAGATATTTATATGACAGTTTGCATTCCAACGTTAGACATATATTTCATATTCACTCTTATCTAATTTGGACCGCAAATATACGATAATTTCAAGATTTGATTTATTGATGATTGATAGGCTAGTTGTGTTAGAAATTACAGAAATGGCCATATGCAGAAATTAAATTTATTTCGGTATTTTGTTATTCATATGAGAAAAACAATCTCATTCAGGTATTTCGCGAGTTAAAAATATTTTTTTACTCTCGATAGAAAATTTTCGAATTTAACATGCTCGGGAAAGCTCGAAAATTAAAAATCAAATTTTTACTATCTCTTGTGGAGAAATATTTCAATAACTCTTACCGGAAGGAGAAATTATGAATATTTAAATCACTCCTACCTGAAGGAGAAATTATATTTCCTTTTATTTTAGAACAAAACAAACGTTAGTATCATATGATGACGATAAAACATTTATACAAATTCATTAAATAGAATATTAAATGATTACAAGCACAATCTTTTGANCCCCCACCCCCCCCTAAAAATCAAATGGTTGCTCCCTAACGCTTACTTAAGCATAACAATTACATAAACTGTTACCATTTTTTCCAAATGTATGGTATCGTTGTAATATTCCTGGTCTTCTTCTTTTCTTCTTCTACTTCTTTTTCTTCTTCTTCTTCTTCTTCTTCTTCTTCTTCGACGAGTATAGAGTTACCTCATTAATGAGCTTTATACTCCGTGCGTGACGGTCAAGATAAAAGTTTGTAGAACTGTTTACCTGGCCCAACTTACTTCATGTACTTAAAAAATGAAGTTTTGGTCCGAACTCTGATTCAAGCTTTATTTTATCTAAAAGTGGGATGATAATTTCTTTTCACTGTATAGCAAATGTTGAGTTACTTCCGCAATGAAGGTAGATGTTTTACGCACCGTATGAATTGGTCAACAACTATACATTATAGGACAATGATATTTTATCAAAGTAATTGCCTTGATGAGTACTACCCAAATAATTGACAATTAGGTGGTTTTGACCTACATTTTATGCTTCAGTGACTTTGGTTGGGTTTTGTGTTTAAGTCCATTTCTCAACAACTTCACATCATAGAATTTCATCAAATTAATTGCCTTGATGAATACTGCCAAAATTAATGACAATTAAATGGCTTTAACCTACATTTCAATAGGAGGTTATCCATTGCGATGATCTATTGGCGGGGCATCCGTGTTTTACAGACACATTCTCTAGATTTTTACTGATTTTCACTATTTGAAGAAAATTTCTAGAAAAATGAAAAAAAAATTGTGCGTAGAAATATGGAGCGGGTGGGGATGAGAATCTATTAATTAATTTGATGTGGCCTATAATCTTATCACTGATGACTTGTACTGATCTCATCATGTTCCAGAAGCCCCAGTGTAGTCCCTTATGTATTTCCTATCCATTTTAAGAACTAGATTAAAGTGTGAGATTCCAAGCCTAAACCATATAATATAATCTTTAATGACAATAACATGAATGGATGATCATACATACACATGACGTATATGGGGAAATATCAGTTTTAGTTGATTAAAACAATTCTTACATTTATCTTGTTGGTATTTGTTCAAATATTAATATAGAATGATGTTTTCACTTGTCTGAATGAATAAATATTGTTTTGTATCTTTCAGGTTCACTAAACAGTTTGAACACGCTGTAATCCATCATCTTAGCTGAAATTCAGATAGATTTGCAAAATGTTTCCTTGAATCTGAAGCTATTTAAGAGATATCAACAACAAAAAAATATACTGCACTATAGGCTACTAATGAAGACTTATTAACTGCACTTTATAGTAAATATCATGGATTGAACTAGCCAATATTTGAAGACTTTAATGAATCACAATTAAGTACTTATATAAACTACTTGATGGGCTACAGATCAGAATGGACTTGTTGTATGATAGTGAAACATATTTTTAATTCGATAAAAAAATATAAATAAAATTGAGACTTGCATACAATACAACATCTTGCTGTTATTATACTGTATTTAAGTTTCAAGTTTGCCTTGTTTTAATGGTACACAATACTTGATATAAACTAACATGTGAAACACTCGTAAGAGTGGTATTCCTATTTTGTGTCGTCAACAATGGTGAACGTAGGAGAGAAACAATCATACCGAGTTTTATATCATGGTACTTAGAACGCCACTGAGATCCAATACATCGTCTTCACATACTCTCACTGTAGTGCAGCCTTGCAGAGCGTGTTAAAATTTTCTATGATAAATAGTTTGTGTAAATAATATTATTACTGCCCTCTGCAAGTTTGAATTTTTACTCGTGTAAATATGAACCAATATTGAATTATCTCCCTTTTAGTCTAGAAGAGATGCATTTAAATCTTTACTTATTATATTTTAGTCAAAGCATTGCTAACTTTCACTTAGAACTACCACAGCAGAGAACAGTGAATGACAGTGAAAAAATCACTGTTCCTGGTATGGACAGTACTTTTTTCTGTTCATAGTGTCAGTTTGTACAAATGTCAAGAAGAATGTATGTTTTTAGCCGAATCTTAAAAATTGTGAATCAGCCCTCTAAAGATCTGTAAGGCCTATGTTAAAAGTCCCCTATATTTTCCCACCTGATTCAGAAATAAAAATGACCAGATGACCAGATACAATGGAGGTGCTGTTGTACCATGGTACCAAAAGTTACCATTGATTAACCCTCGCCTCGCCGTGTCATAGTCTTGGGTATTTGATCCCAACCTGACCTCCCTCATATTTTGTGTATGTAACTCTCTCTAACGGAGCAACCATTTGATTTCTATGGGGGGGGGG
>MJUU01005208.1:28717-46986 GCA_002080025.1 Modiolus philippinarum
AAAGAGTGCATCATGCCAATTGTCAGTGCTACGAAAGTTTAAATTTAGCCTTAGTAGACAACACTTAGAAAAAATCTATTTTTCATATATTTTGCCCTTATTAGAATATTCTTGTGAACTATGGGACGGTTGTAGTGCTACTGATAATCACAAAATAGACCAATTTCAGCACGAAGCGGCCAGAATTGTTACTGGTTTACCAAAATTTGCGAGTCTTGAATCGCTATATTTTGAAACTGGGTGGGAAACACTGGAGTCTCGACGAAAAAGAAGAAAACTTAATTTATTTTACAAAATTCGTAACGGAAACTGTCCGTCATATCTAAGTGATTGTATGAATCCCTTTATTCGAGAAAATGTTAGAAATCTAAGATTTCAAGCTGAGTTTAATATTCCACGGTCAGGACTACAAATTTATTCCAATTCTTTTTTTCCATCTAGTATTAATTTATGGAATAATCTTGACGAACAGGTACGAAATTTACCAACTATTTTGAAATTTAAGCGATTTTTAATTGCAGAGTCTACTGGTCAAAAGCCCCCCAATTATTATTCAGCAGGTAATAGAACTTTAAATATTATTCATACACGATTGAGACACAGATCAAGTAGTTTAAAATGCAGATTTATTTAGAGTCAATATTGTTAATGACCCAAGCTGCAGATGTGGCCATATATTAGAAGATGCCATCCACTTCTTTTTTGAATGTATTTTTTATGGCGATGCAAGAGTCGACCTGAGAAATCGGGTAAATGTTATAAATTTCAATCTTGAAACTGTTCTTTTTGGTGACAGCTCTTTATCTGAAGACCAAAACAGACATATTTTCTTATCTGTACAACAGTTTATAAAGAAAACAAGGCGTTTCACTCCTGGTTGATCACAAACAGTTTTTTCTCTTCCTTATTCTATTATGTTTTTCTTCCCTTTTCCTTTCAAAAAATGATTAAATTGTGTAATTGCACTATAGGTATTTTTTACTATATAATGTATTTCTTTTGCAACAAAAGTACCCATTTATGTACTATAATACAATTTGATGTATCTGTTTATTATTAAGTTGACTTATGCAATTGTAGTGTAAATATATATTATATGGAAAGGACCTTTGTAAGTTGGGATAACTTGTGTCCAATCCATTTGTTGTTATTTGAACAATAAAATAAGTTTAATCTAATCTATATAACATCAACAAATCTACGAAATGTTTAAGCGCGGCTTCGTATCCGTCTGTTTGTTTGTAACCTGCTGCGGATAGCAACAATATCAACAAAAATGACCAGCCCAATTTCAATCGCTAGAAATACTGCCCCTAGTATTCCAAGTCGCTTTGCTGATTGTCGGTCGTCAGTTGCACTATTTTGTCTTCGTCTGAACGCCGAAATCTGTGTTTTATTCATTCTAAGTTCTTGATCTATTTTTGCCAAATCAGGAGCAAGGACTTTCCACCATTCCTCCATTGTACGATTTGGAACCTGTACCATGCTCCAGAGCGGCTTTTTCTTTTTATATGAGCATGAACAAGGACAAAATTCTAAAAAAAAAATAATATAATGATGCATATACATGTACATGTATGTAAAGTATAGATGTAAAATATAATTGTGATATTCTGGAACATCTTTTTTTTTATGAAAAAACCAGTAGGATCTTTTAGCCATCTTATATGATTCTTGAATATCTGATTATTAGGGGAATATATTAATAATAACATGTATTAGATTGCCATGTATATTTTCAAATTATTATTTGATAATCAGACCGACATTTTCTTTTACATTTGATTCCAAAGTTGTTTTTTTTTAACAAAGTACCGAAGTTACTGTAAATATTTGTTTCTGTATATGGCCATTTCGACCATTTTTGTCACTTTATTGAAGCTTATATCGAAACTTTCAGAAGACTATAAACATAAATAAAAGCCGATAGAGAGCAAATAACTTATATATCTAAATAAAGACAAAGTCGGATAAGTAGAAAGCTATGCGTAACAGTACCTGTGTGTATTGTCTTCATGTTTTATGTACTTCATTATAAATGTACTCGTCTTGACAAGTTGGACATTTTTCTGGTTTGATTTTTATTGTGAGTCTTTTTGTGTATTTATTTTTTAGCCATTCACCACCCATAGGAGGAGGGGTTGGATCCAAGAAAACGAGTTTAACCCCACCGCAATTTTTGCGCCTGTCCCAAATAACTAAATACCGAAGTTACTGTGAATTTAATTTCTGCATATGCGCATTTCGACAACTTATGTCTCTTCAGTGCAGATAAAAACCCAAGTCAGCAATATGTTGGTCATTGGCTAGTCCTTGCCTTCTTATAAAATTTTAGTTTCTTGATATTTGGATGTGGTTTGTTTTCATTGATTTATTCACTTTTTTACTTTTTGGGGCCATTTAGGGCTTACTATATGGTGTGAAGTTCCTCACTGTGTTAAAGACCGTACTGTGACCCCTAGATGCTTTGTTTTGGGTCCCTTAACCTGGATATGGGATGTTGTCTCCTTGACATTTCCCCCATTTCCTTTCTTTTTTCATATCTATATTCTGTGTTGTTCATTTTTGTATATGTGCGTGTCTTCATTTTCTTTTCTGTGTCATGCCCATGTTATGTCTTCGTTTTTTTGTTTTTCCGACGTTGCCATTGTCCTTGGATTGTTCTTTTTGGACTGACGGTTCGGTTCTCACTTACTTCTTTAATTAAGTGTCCCAAACGAGGTTTGTGAAGACTAATTTTTTTTGCTCAATTTTTATTATTCTTATTATTATTCTTTTTCTTCGTCGTCTTTTTCTTCTTCCTCTTCTTCCGGCGTTAATTCCTGTCGAGGCCTTAACTCAAAGACCAATGGCTGGAACTTCATGGAACTTCACATGATGGTGGAGGACAATAAGAAATTTTCAAAATGAAAACTGAAAACAGGCAGGAAAACTTATAGTGCTCAGAATTGGATGAAAATTGACAGGAATGTTGCCTAGCATTCATATAACTGATTGTTGGTCTTGGAATTTTCAAAATGGCGGCCGTTGCCATGGGAATGGAAAAAACATGAACATTCAAACTGCTCAGAACTTGATGAAATTTGACAAGAAGGTTGCCTATTATGCATAGAATTGATTTTTGGTATTAAAATTTTCAAAATGGCGGCTGTTTGCATGGAAGCGAAAAAAAGGCGGGAAAATTCAGTTTGCTCAGAATCGGAAGAAATTTGACAGGAAGGTTGCTCAGCATACAAACAATTGATTTTTTGTCTTAAAATTTTTAAATTGGCGGTCGTTGCCATAGGAACTAAAAAAGGGCGGAAAAATCCAAATTCCTCAGAACTGGATGAAATTTGACAGGAAGAATGCTAAGCATGCATGAAACTGATTTTTGGAGGTAAATCATTCAAAATGACAACAGCTGCCATGGAATAGAAAAAAGCTAAAACCTAAATATTATTGAATTTAAAAATGCTAGTTTTTAAATAAAATATTTTTTTGTCGGCAATGAAGTGCTGACTACTAGGCTTTGTTTCTGAGTATGACCATTCCACAAGTTATATGGTCAGCAATGTATGACATTAAACCACAATTATTTCTATTTCTATATTTTGTGAAATGCATAAGTCATGTGCAAATGATTAGGTCCCATGCATGTTTTTTGTTAGATGTTAAATACATCTCCAGATGTCTACACACATTTCAAACGAGTGTGAGAATATTCAGTCAAATACTGATATACACAAAAAAGCTGGTCATAATATTGACTACAGCAAATAGAAAGTCGAATAAATAATATCGACGTATAAGCCATCATTGAATTTTAAGCAATGGCTATATGATTCCTCAGAAAATTGAAGAAAAGAAAAGAAGATAACAAACTGAAATCAGCAATTCAAAAGACAAAAGAATGGCATTCCTCTAAATTAGCCACAAAAAATAAAAAATGCTTGACAGTATGTAAAAAACTTGTCATCTCACACTGTTACCAATGACGAAATAATGCTATTAGCAAAAGGGGTGAAATTCATACCGACACCCAAACTAAATCCAAAGAGATTGTTACAGTATATTAAATGAAAAAGAAAGACGAATGCGTTTCACTTATCTATATGAAACTGACAAAGAAACTGATATACATCCATGAGGGGAATTCAGACCTAAATACTCGTGCGAAGCTTTAGAAGACTATCTTTTTGCAACCAATATGAAATAAGCAAGATATACAAATATTAATACAAATGAATGGAATACCCTCAAAGAGTAAAAATCAAATAAAAACATTATTATTTGAATAGCAGATAAAAGTTCAACTCTTAGCGTTTAAGATATAAACAATTATACCACTGAAGGACAGGGGCAATTAGAGAATATTATTTACTATGGAGAAATAGATAAATCTAGCTGCATACAAAGGGAAGCAACTAGATTAAGAAACCTATTAATACTTAAATCTCAATCTAAGAAATAAAAAAAAAATTAATGTTTCCAAAAATTCACAAAATACCAGCTGATATTTTACAGCTAATGAAAATAAATGAGGAAATACGAAGCCAGTTTCCAATCATAGGAAACCAATAGTATTGAAATATAAAAATGGTAAATTGGTACAGTAAATGGGTGTATGGTCCAACATAAAGTATTGTGAATTAAACAAAGTCAATCTGCAATAACAAAAGCGGCTGACCACTGATGAGACCCACCGCTTATTAGAAATAGGGGTCGAAACACCTAAATAAGAAAAAACAACCGGAAAAATTAACAATGACCGAAATGTACAATCACAGGTCAGAATCACAGTACACTTAAAACAGTATTTAAACAACTTAATAATATTGGAAATACAGCACAAGATAAGCTCTCAATAAATGAAAAGGGTAGTTTAAATCAACATTACTCAATAGTGCAAGACATATGCTTGTTATTATGGAACAATACTTCTGGTGGCTTTTGAGTTTGTCAGTACTGAGATAGGACTTGGTGATTTAGCTTCACAAAAGATATACTTTTCATACTTTCAAATTTTGGCATTTATTTTTGTAATTTCGAAATGCAATCCAGACCACCTGTTTTGAGTGCCCACATCTCACTATTTTATAACGCCAAGTTTTCTTACATTCGACTTGATGAGTGCCCTGTGTTTGTCTATATATATATTAGTTTTCGACACTAGTGCTTTTGTCGGGCAAAGGGTGATAGTGATTGTAAGAGCACTTTGCCAGTTTAATTGATGTTGTTGACAATCCCGCACCCATGATCAATGAAGACATGGATGTAGCGTTTCTCGACAATTAGCAAAGAATTCCGCTTAAACCGGTGCTAGGGGCCGTCTTGAACTTACTATGAGGTATGAGCAAAGCTCATTTTTGAAGGCTTCAAGATGAAGAACAACAATAAAAGCGTTGTTCCCTCGCTTGTTTTTTTTTTTACAATGTATTTGTAGAGACTTTGTCTCATGTGTATTTACTCCATATCCTTTTATTCACCATGGTAAGATTTCAACGAAATAGAATTACAAGCTGTTGATCTGATGGTGTGTCCGAATTGGTAGTCTGGAGGTGATATCGGCTATTCCTCGCAACTGCAATCTAGTTTTCTTTACAAATATAAGAGATTAAATGTTCAAATGATAAATCGTATTTTTTTAATAAACAACAACTTGTATCGGTGTCAGAGTCGGATTTTTTGGTCGGATATATATCCATATGGTGTTACACATTGCTTAATATATTATGGTTCTATTCTTCGCTTTAAATTTGTTAAATGTTTTTGACAATTATCTGATCGACATTCACTTAACATATTTAATACAAACCACCAATTATTTATTATAATAACATTTTTCAACAGTAGATATAAATCACTGCTAAATTACTTGAAAATGAACAACTATCTTATTATCTTCAACAAATGTAATATTTTGGTTGGAATTAAATATCTCGTCAAAGATGTATCGAAACAAAATGTGTGGATACTGCATCAAAACTTCCCTCCAACAACGACAGTTCAGACTAAAAATGTACTCTGGTGTGGAGCCAAAATTTTAAAGTATTAAACTTTTATTCCACTCCTTATTATTTCGATGTTCCTACCAGGGAAAATCATAGGTTGATGTGCCAATTATTTTTCTACAGATGTAAGAAAGTGACCAAATGTAGCACTTTTGCTCATTTTTGATTTTTGAAACTATTTCCATGGACAAAAATTAAACTGTTTCTTATACTTTCTAAACAGCTGTATATAGAAAGAATGAATACATTCTATCCCCAAAACCATATGTTCGTATTGATATCGGAAGGTTTTGTGCATTGTTATTCTTTAAGGGCCATATCAGCATTTTAACATTTCCAACAAATGTAGATTTGCTAAAAAAGTAATAATAATAGCTAATGATTAAACGTCATTCATTTTCTGATTTTGTATTGCAAAAATACATTAGACTTTGTTTAAATAAGCAAAAGTAAATCTTAAGTCCACTGCTGAAGGACTGTTAGTCCCCGAGGTTATTCACCAACCCTATAGCCATTACTTCGGTACTGGCCCGAAAACCGATTTTATTTGAAAATTCGCAATATCTAAATTTAAGAAAATTTTGTCCAAAAGGAGTATCTCCCTGTCCTTAGCTGATTTTGGCTTTCCTATTTAGATCCTCTTGGTAATTTGTTCTCTATCAGCGTTTACACATATTTCGGTTCATGGATTTCCAAATATTTTGATTTAATCTGCAGTGATGAGACATAAGCTGTCGAAATGCGCACATGCAGAACCTAAATTCACAGTAAATTCGGTTTTTTGTTATTTGTATACTAGTATATTTTTCATAAAATGGATTTTTCGAACCCAACCCCTATTTTGAGAAAAATTCACATGAATTCAATACCAAATGAGGGCATTAATCTTCAGTTTGTAATTACTCTGAAACCACTTGATATTTGACAAAATTTAAAGATAAACATAAATTTTGCAAATTCAGTGGTAATGAACATAAAATATAAACGATTTTAAAATTATTTCCAAACGAGATTTCAATGAGGCCGAAACATGACCAGAGTACATCCTTAAGCACAAATTAAGACAATATGACAAAGATAAACAAATAAACAAAAATTAACAAGTATGCATCAAAACTAAACTGAATTCTCTGGGATCTGAAAGATTTAGATTTAAAGATTTAGCCACCATGATTACTACTTGAATGCTATTTTGACGATTTTTTTAGGCTTTTTGTTAAAATCCTCTGTATGCACCTCAAGAAGCAAACTAAACTAACTGCCATTTGGAAGCTAAGATGTCATAATGTCGCAAAAGATGTTTTTGTTTTTGGTGTTCTTCGAGTAGCACCATTTCGGCAAATACTATAAAATGGCTCAAATGGACACACGCTATTTATATGCATGTTCAATTACTATTACGTGAGATAACACACATGTGTTACATATCAAAAAGAAAGGAAATGGGGTAAATATCAAGTGGACAACATCCCATCTCCAGGTTAAAACGGCCCAAAAACAAGGCATCTAGGGTCATCGTACGGTCTTCAACACAGTGAGGAACCTCACACCATAAAACAAGCCTTAAATTGCCCCAAAAAGTAAATAAAATGAATAAATCAATTGAAACAGACCACATCCAAAAAAAAAAAAAAAAAAAAAAAAAAAAAAAATATACATACGATTGTTTCATTACCTGCCTTGCTTGACTTTATCCCAAATACTTGGACCTCACACAAAGTAAGACAGTCATCAATATCACTTTCATTGTTTTTCTTCAAAATTTTCAAAAAAACGTCCATCCACATTTTCTGGGCATGTCACATTCAGAACTTCCGGAGAAATTCCATGCTGACGATAACACAGCATCCTTGAATGTGTGTCAAAATTATTCCAGGAGGCATTGGTTGGATTGTAGATTTCAACGTCAAAGTTTGCGAGACGATGCTCTGAAATTTAGAACAATACAAGTACTGTTCATCTGCTCGATTGTACTATGTATTAGAAGAAGATTTGTGTATTTACTCAATATACTTTCATTTTTTATATCTTATATCGTCTTCTGGTTATTTCTAATAATATTTAAGAACTGGAAAGGTGGAATCTATCTACTAAATGGATTAATGTTAAACAATTCCAATTGCTAATGCAACGTCCAATTTCATTGGTCAACGTTATGAACAACAACAACAAAATATTTTCTCGATAAACTTTTCTTGCCCATTAATACACTCCGACATAAATTAGTGCAATTTATGGTGACTTAAATATTAATGACAACATTGTTCAAAGTTCAAAGGATTGAAATTATAAGAAATAAAAGTAATGTTGGAGGAGTTTATGGATGTATAAACTCGGCCTTTCAATCACAAACTCTATATAAAGTCCTTCAAACTTTATTTAGTTTGTAAGTGAGTCGGCCGCGTTTACACATCGATAAACTCCTCCAAAATTACTTTTATTCCTATAATATTTTCTACTTTTATATTTTTTCATGATCAATCAATGGCATTGTACCTTAGAGGCCAAGCGTTTGATTAACTTTAGGATTTTTAAAGTTTGATTTTTCTTTATTTTGCTTTGTTCCTTCTTTATGTTTTGTTCATAGTAGCACAATCATTAGATAGGTTACCGAATATGAATTCTATAGGCGGAAAAATAATATTTTAGGATTAAAGTACAGGAAGTCACTCTCATATTGTTGCCTTCTGACTGCAGATATTTATTATAAAGACCCAACTCATGTCAAAACAACGGCAGTAAAAAACCAAAGGAAAAAAGGATTGGTATTTACAAAAATTCGAAGTCCAAAACAAAAACACAGAAAACAACGACGCTAGACAGCCACAAAGCACAGAAACAAAAAACACAACATTCAAAACCAAGGAACTCCCAGTTTGAAATCCCATGAAACTGAGAGTGACATCAAGTGCTCCGGAAGTGTAATCATGTCCTGCTCTGTTAACCGCACCCGTCAAGCAGCTAGTGAGTCAATCCAGGAAAAAGTCAAAATCAGTATAGTCAGATCTGGGAAGACGTGAGTCTAGCGTCGAAAGGCACATATAGAGAAACTTAATTCACAGGGACTTAAGTATTTTGTTATTCAGTAGTGCTGAAATTTAAGGATGTAGTAAGGTGAGGTTTTTGAAAATCCTTGATGTCATTCGGATTTCTCGGATTTTACCCATTATTACTATGTAATATATTTTGCCTCATTACACCCAATTTTCTAGTCATTTAAGTCTTCAATAGGTCATTTAAAGTCTGTGAGCAGAATTTCACTACATTGTAGATTTTCCTTCCATGTGAAAGAATGCAGTAATGTTTCCTTGTTATACTAAGGTAAAAGTCCAAGAGAGCTTTTCCCGCTATTTTTTAAAATGTGAAATATCTTAGAAACAAGGTCCATAACCTATCAATATTTTTCGCGGAATTTATTCCTTTACCAAAGCTCTTTCAATTATGGTTTCAATTTAAAATCATAGATTTATTTAATTTCACCTTACTACATCCCATTACTAAGTAGTACACATATTCCTTGACTAGACAAATGAATCAGTAGTGCGGACATTTGATATCAGGAAAATGGGATAAAAACAAGTCAATGACCAACATATTCCTGACTTGGGATAGGCGCAAAAATTGCGGTGGGCTTAAAAAAACTCGTTTTCTTGGATCCAAACCTTTCCCTTTGTGTTGTGAATGGCTAAAAAATATTAATTTTATTCAAAATTTCCGAAGATCGTTATTAAGGGCCGAAGTCCATGAGACAAGAAAGATAAATTAGAAGGAAACCACCGGAAAAATTGTCGACCGCAATGGTCCTGACTTGGTACAGGCATTTTTTAAGGAAATAGTGGACTAAACCGGTTTAATGGCACTTCAATCTTCACCTTTCATTGCGGTAGTGTCCGGAAACAACTCAACAGCAATTTAAATTGAAAGGTAGTACACAGTTAAAAGAAATAATCATCCCACTACTTCGGAAAAAAAGACTCTGGAATCAGAGTTCGAACCTTAACTTCGAATTTTTCCACAAGGGACCGATATCTATTAAAAACGTTTAATGATCGCATGAGACGGAATTTTTTGAAGTCTTGATCAATAAGGTGGTCACGGAGATAACTATGTCTAATGAGAAAGTCTGTATAATTTGTACTAGCTCTCATGTAATGAATCAACAGTGAAAGATACACTCTGTAAGTAGGAAAAGCTGGACTATTACTGTTTATCTTGGGAATATTCTTACAGAAAAATAGTCCATTTTGTCGAATTTTTTTATATGAGGTGACCAGGTAAAAAGACCCGGTTGAAGTCTTCATGGTGACTTTAAGATGAAGAATAACAAAAGCGAGGTTCTTTTGATTGGTTATACCATATATTTTTTAGAATTGTCTCATTTGCATTTACTCAATGTCCTTTTATTGGTTTTAGTACTACGAACATTTAATATCTGGACCAAAGACTAGGTAGTACAAATATTAATTATATAGGCAAATAACTAAGGAGTGCAAACATTTACTATATGAGTGTATGATTTAAGTTGTATTAGCTTTCTAGGCTGAAGACCTAATAATGAATATGGCAATTGACTTTGTCTTGATATGCAGAAATTCAATGTGTATACTCTCATGGGGTCGAAGTGCGTATCGAGAATTTCCTGATTTACGTCAATGGCATTTACTTTTTATAGATGCGACTCGAGTAAATGCCTTATTGGCGTCAATGTGCACCTTTTTGCAGTCAATTTGTTTTTAACGTCAATAAGGCACTTAATCGAGTCGCATGTATAGAAATTAAATGCCATTAACGTAAATAAGAAAATTCTCGATGCGCACTTCGACCCCAGTGTACATAAAAAACTAACAGTAGTTTCCCTTCTTTTTTCTATTAGAAGTAGAAACATCCATATAATAAGCTAGTAATTTGGAAATGCAGTTATTAAATGACGGCTTTGAGAAGTCAGTTATGTTCTAGGTTTGTCATACAACACCGTTTCGGCAAGGCTACTAACTTTGAAGCACATACTATTACAATTACTTTTAAGGACCAAAAATAGTAATGGTGCATTACATGATACCACGCCATTTGTTTAACAAAATTTCAGTTTATTTTCTGAACCCAAAATTATACTTGGCCTGTGTTTTTATGGAAAATAACTTACATATCAAATTAGAAGACAGTATGTCATTTCATTCACACGTTATCAGTCAAGAAACCCTAAAATTGGCACAATATCAAAATTTCAAGGGGCATAACTCCCTTGAACCTATCGACTCAAAATCGAATTTGGCCTGAGTTTTGTAGTAAACAAGTTACATACCAAGTTTGAAGACAATTTATTATTTCATTCACAAGTTATCAGCGGAAACCCAAATATTAGCAAAATTTCAAATTTCAAGGGGTTTAATTCCAGAACCACTTGGACCATTGAACCAAAAATCGGACTTCGCCTGAGTTTTTTGGTAAACAAGTTATATACCAAGTTTGAAGACCTTATTTTAGTTCGTCCACAAGTTATCAGTCAGAAACGTCTGGGGGACGGACAGACAGACGGACGGACGGACGGATAAGGACTGAGGGTATCACATAAATCCTCGCCTCTACGTGTGCGGGGTATAAAAAACCAAATTTGGTTTGCTGAACAAATTTGTTTTCGGAAACTTTAACCCCACTTTTTGGAGGTATCTTTTTATCTCGAAGCCATGAAATGGCTGGAGAGATGTTAATTTGAACAGAAAAAAATCACGTGAGGCTTCAAACCTATTAACAACTCTAAAAGATAATCTTCCTGCTTCCGATAATTATAGTGTGCAAGTTTCTTTCAAAATCGTATACACTGTGTTTTCAAGTTATATTTCTTCATTTTCTTGAGTTGAATACGGTATTGTTTTATTAAATTGAAAACAATATGCAGGGGCGTGTTTTATTGGTCTTCTTCCGACCTTTCCGGAATATCTACAGAAGAGCGGTACAAACGAACAGAAAAAGAGAGTATCAACAGAAGACTGTTCAAATCGAATAGAAAAGAAGATCTTCAGAAGAAATTCTCTGAAAAGTAAAAAAAACACAGGAGATTTCAATATGGCGGAACACATCGCACTTTTTCTTATGATGGAAGATATTATAGACCTCCATAACACAGAGGAGGACGATACAATGTTCAATCCAGGACATTGACAATATTTTCGGCAGCTGCTTCACTGCTGTAAGTCAACGTTCAGTAATTTCTGGGAAAGTCTTTATTACCGGCGAAGAAAGTCCCCCTTTCAAAGATTTCTGGAAAAAGGTCTTTTTGCCGACGAAGCAAGTCCCCTTAAAGCAAATATGAAATGGCATTCACAAATACCCGATGTATTACTAACGAAACGCAATGTTCCAACAGAGAGATTAAAAATAAAGGTGGCTTTCATTCAACATATAATTTTGTATACTTCACGTCCACTAGACTACGATGAACGAGACCAAATTGAACCAGTTATGCTTCTAAAGGTGAATAAAAAGGGGGATATGGAGTAAATGTAAATGAGACAATCTCAACAAATACCCGTTGAAAACCAACAACTGAACGGCGCTTTTATTGTCTTTCTTCATCTTGAAGTCACCATGAGGTCTTCAACAATAAACAATAACTCACAGTGAGTTCAAAACGGCCCCTTGCTCCGGTTTGAGCGGAATTAGTTGCTAGATGTCAATCAAGGCTACATCCGTCATAACCATGTGCGGAGCTATTACTACACGCATTATCATAGATAGTTACTTATTTCATTTTTATAGCCCCTCGATAATAAGTCAGGGGCATATATTAATTTCAATCCGNGCATGTTCGTGTGCAAAATTATATGACAAGTGTGGTTGACAGCTACTTGGCATCCGACTTTCGAAGGATATTTCGACTCTCCACTCCTCTGGAGTGTGAAACAAATGCAAACATGTTTCACACTCTAGCACACAGTCTGTAACAGACGCCATCATAAATCACGTGACTAGCCTCTTCTCTTCCATCTAAACCTGCTTTGAAAAAAAAGAGAAGGAAGTTCTCCGGAATATCTTCTGTGTCCAATAAAACAAAAAACAATCTCTTCGGGCAGTAATTTGTCAAAGATGAAAATAACATTTGTTCACCTTTGACAGTGTATTGCATATATTCATAGCAATGAAATCGACATGCGAAATTACACAATCCGATTATTTTCACGTATTACGGAATAACTGAATACATGCAGACGTATGCAGCAGTTCTTTGGATGACTACGAAGTTATGCCACTTGTAGATTTTCTGGTCCTTTCAGGGCTTCGAGATTCAGCCCCATCGGAGCTTTGATTTTGATATTAATTTGATCTTAAGCCATGCATGCAGATACACGAAAATTTAGTTTATAAAAACCGAAAAAAAATTCTTTCAGCAGATGCGTGGTTTCCTCAGGTAAACAAATATACTTCGGTGAAGTTGGAAACATTACAGCCTAAATGTGTATTCAACGTAAAGCAAAGCAATATACATAAATCTGAAAGACAAGAAGCATACCGGTATTATGGTAACGTTAACTTCTTAACGAGGATCGCGGTTGATCGTTTTTGTATTTATATTTTCGACTAAATCATGGTCTGTCCATTTAAAAATATAATAAATTGGGGAACATGTACTTATTCATTTCACATCTTTATGTGCATTCTGCATGAATTTCATTAAATCATATTTATTTAGTCAAATGCATTTATGGTAAAATCTTGTTATTATTAAACCCATGAAAAACGCAGAGGAGTTCAGTTTTCCGGCAAGTTATTAATCACTTCTATCTCAAGAACAAGATAAACAACCTATCAATTTTTATTGAAATCCCCGTAATCTGAAATCTTTTTATTTTCTAATTTAGAAGCAAAACTCCTTAATACAAGTAGGTTGTAACAAACTACAAATAATGATCAATAATCCTATATTTACGAAAGGATGTGGGGTAAATGAACAATTATTAAGCCTTTGTGTGTCTTGTCTTTTTTCTAGTTAGTTTGCTTTGTTTCTGTGGGAGTCTGGGATGATGTTTATTTCGTTGAACTTGATTACTCTTTATTCAGGGGCCGACTCCGACGTGGGGTTTTCTCACCGTTCATTGAAGATCTTATGGTGGCTTTGAGTTGTTATTACTACCTTTGGGTCGTTGTCTGTTTGACACACTCCCCGTTTCCTTTCTTTTTTTCTATGATATCATAACAAATATTTTAATTCCAACTGCAATACATTTGTATGAGCTGTATGGCCATTTTGGAATTAGTTCCTCATCAGCACTAGAACCCACACAAAGGAAATCCACAATGTCAAAAAATGTTTAAAATCCATTTAGGGCTTACTATATGGTGTGAGGTTCCTCACTGTGTTGAAGACCATATGGTGACCCCTAGATGTTTTGTTTTGGGTCGTTTTAACCTGGATATGGGATGTTGTCTCCTTGACATTTACCCAATTTCCTTTCATTTTCATATGAAACCAAACAAAATCCGAATAATCAGTAATATCAAATATAGCAAAGAATAAAACTATAATTTTAGAATTATTATGAATTTAGATCATAGTTATAAACAAAGTGAACAAATGAGATATAGTCTCATGTGCACCATATCTTAGATATAACGGCAGTAGAACACCGAAGGAACAAGGGAAGTGATGATTTCAAAAATCAAAGTGCAAAGACATGGCAAAAACGGCAACAGAGAAAAACAGGGACAAGACAAAGACATGATATAGCCACATGACACGGAAATATAAAGACGACATTCATGAAAACCGGGAGTGACATCAGGTCCTCGGGAGGGTAAATACGTCCTGCTCTGCTAAGCGGCACCCGTCACACTACCAGTGAGTCAATCCAGGGTTGAGTCAAAACCGGTTATGTCTAATCCACAAAGACGTGAAGACGTGAAATCTAGCTGAAAATGTCCGTTTTCATTTTGGACACAGAAACGTCATATCTGTGAATGATGTCATGATGACAAGTAACAAAGGCTGAACAACCCACCGACCTAGCAGCTTTTTGGATAGTGTTTTTGCTCGGTTCAAAAAATCACTGTACAAACTACATGCTCGACAGTATTGAGTCAAATGTGGAATGTAAACTCTATAGGCTAGAGAGAAAGGTATGTTGCTGCTAAGAAAGGGAAAGTTCACAATTGGGAAGTTTAAAAATCATCACGCTTGTTATATAGCTTAGAGGGAACCTTGGATTTTAGAATTATTAAAAAAATATATCATAGTTATATAAAAAAAAGTGCACACAGGTGATAAAACCTCATGTACAAGTACATAAGATTTCTAAGAAATATACGTCTACTCACGTTCGCCATCTGTTCGGCCATAGACAATCACAGTCTCAATTCTATAGGACTCCTCCAAATCAACTGCCCACCATGAAAACATTTCTTTATACCTCGTGTGAGAACAAACTTTTCCTGGAGCAGCTCTTTGGTTCAGATTTCCATCGTTAGCTAAATGTGATCCAAACCCAATTTCATTGTTGAAATTCGAAGAGCTTTGTTTTGTCGGCTTTTTCAACGCTATGTTCATGAAACCTGTGGCAAGAAAATTCTTAAGTTTAGAAAAAACACAGATCTTTTGTGAAACGATTTCTGAATGTCTTTCTACGATGGTTCAGCTCGTGTATTAAATGTTCCAAATGATTCATTTGGAACTTCGTTTCTGTCCTCAAACCGAGACCATTTAAGAAAAATAATATTTAAGAATTTTGAAATGGTTTCAAGCTATGGGGTATCTCTTTTGGCTGATAACTTTGTTATTTTAAGACTTTTTAAAAAATTTCCTATCAGAACTCTTTTATTATTGGTCCTCCAATACTTTGATATTTAACTGCACAAAATATCATTTGCAGAATGCAAATAAACACTTTTTCTAGTATTTTGCAGTTATATTACTTTAGACTAAATCATTTCCGATAGTGATCTATTTTTCTGTTAATATTTCTTATCCCTTTATAAATGCATTAACAGAAATAGGCAATCTCAAAAATTAGTAACCGCTATGTTCAGATTGACAAAACGCATATATAAAGTATCTACCAAAATAAGTTTACAGTATTTATTATGCAAGAATTTTAGAGGAGATAGATAGAGAATACATATAGAAGGAACACAAACCAGCATTAATGAATAGAAACAAAATAAAAGAAAATGTGTCCATGGGACACGGATGCCCCCGCCATACAGATATATAGGCAAAGAGGAAGTAGATGATTGGCGGCCTTGAAAAAGGGCGACACGTTACAACTTATCTTACCAAAGCTTTATACCCAATATCCAATCATTCCTGCATACACAAGCTGAGAAATCCTTGACGAAAAATTCGTACGTACGTACGGATGGACGTACGGAGACGGGTAAAACGAAATGCCCCCGTCGCCTAACGGCATGGGCATAAAAATAAACAATACGACTTACAACTGAATAGAGATGGAAGCAATCAATGGTATGTTGCCATTTAAAAGAAGAGTACACTAGTATGAGAAGTTGCGAAATATGATATTTTTTAATCACAAAAAGACGTGCAAAAAGTATTTGTACTCCATGTTTCATATAAATCTACATTGTGAAAACTAATTACTGAGAAGCTATCCAATATTAATACAATTTGTATTGCCAATTACAGAATATCGTACGATATGATTGCATTACACAAGGAATAGATATAATAATGCAATAACTGAAAAAAGGGCCATTTTTGTCCTTGAAAATACAAATACCGATTGTTGATATTTCTTTTGGCGTTTTTTTTTTTAATTTTGAGTGTTTGTTTGTTGTTTTGTTTTACTTTGTTTTTGTTTTTGTAAAAAAAAAAAGATAACAGGAAACACCTACAATGGTTAAAATTAGAATTAAATGCCTCAATCTGCTAAACTACTACACAGGAAAAACACGAGAAAGACAAATGACAAATTTTAACAACGATAGGTACTCGGTGACAGCCAGCCGTGGAACTAGCTGCGGAACCGTAGCTCTTATGGTCCTTGTGCTAATTTTTTTTTGATAGTTGCGGACCATATGGTCCGCCAAATCAGAAAAAAATAAAAGGACCTATAAAGCTACGGTTCCGCAGCTACCTTGGAACTTGCACTAGCATGCTAGCGGTAGGGTTAAACCGGTTTATGGATACCCAAACCTCCCCTTTATTTGTACCGTTACCC
This sequence comes from Modiolus philippinarum, assembly GCA_002080025.1. Classification (NCBI taxonomy): domain Eukaryota; kingdom Metazoa; phylum Mollusca; class Bivalvia; order Mytilida; family Modiolidae; genus Modiolus; species Modiolus philippinarum. Next base: position 45,879 of record MJUU01005208.1, read on the forward strand.
TTTAGTTGAATAAAAAAACGAATAAAACCCAATACAGGTAGACTACTAACTTCATGACTACAATCTTGTGTTTTTGTTTTGGTTTTGTTTGATTCATTTGAGGTGTCAAACCACCAATTCAGCCAATCAGCGCTTAGAACATAGCTCTTTTGGAATCTAAATATATCTTTGAATTCTTGCACCTTTAAAAATAAATGTCGGAATGAAACAAATGATACACCTGTTTGAACATTGATGTGTCAGGCTTATTTTGAGACCAAGGTTAATTGACTAGAATGATCCTTTGAGTACTTATCATAGGCTATCAATGTGTAATGTTTTGGCCGTAATCGTGTATATTTATAGATAAGAGTTTTTCCAACCTTCGGAACTCTCTTGGAAGGCTTTAAAGGTGTGCTGAAATTTTGATATGATGTTGACGAGAAATGCACCTTTCGGAAAATATATGGTTTCATACAGGTTAAACTTAAAATAAATTGTCCAGACAGATTTGAATATGGGGAATTTCAGTTGAAAATGTTAAAGAAATGAATTGGCGGTTTCTAACGTGTTGTTTCACTTTATTTTTCGCTATGTTTCTGGTAGACAATAGGGTTTAAATTAGCCTACTTTCGCGAAAATTTAAAATGCCCATTCAAATTCAATTTGTAAGGCTTATTAACTCGAATTGTAAAAAAGTGGATAATAATCTGCTCTATTTCAACGTAATTGCGAAGAAAAATGACGTGAAAATAACTCCTTATAACATATTGTGACACCATATTTTTACTCTGTCTTTATATCACCCATTCTCTTTAACAAATAAGAAAATAATATCACATAATTCGATGTTAAATATGCCTTTTATATTTTTAACTAAACAAGTACATTTATGTAGCTGCACGAAATTGGAACAAAAATAATAAATTGTAACAAATATAAAAAAGGCCAAAATTCTTTTAATTATTGCCTTAAACAGTGTGCAAAAAAAAGGGGGGAAGAAAAAGGCCAATTTTTTTTCAGTAATATTCTTAAACGATAGCGTGAAAAAAATATATGGCTTTGTACTTTCAATGTTGGGTACTTAACAAATAAGGTATCACAGCTACCATTGTTCTGCCCTTGCGAG
>MJUU01005209.1:13321-23591 GCA_002080025.1 Modiolus philippinarum
TTTGTGGTTCTATGTCCCCTTAGTGTTATCGCTATCTTTGTAGACCTTGGATTTTCAACTATTTAATGTGCTATTGTCCCCATCGGAAAGCGTCGATCATGATTGTAGACCTGTGATTTTCAACTATTTAATGTTCTATTGTCCCCATCAGAAAGCGTCGATCATAATTGTATGATAATGTATTGGTAAGGTTGATCTTTAACTATTAAATGTTCTATTGTCCCCATCGGAAAGCGTCGATCACGATTGTAGACCTTTGATATTCATCAATTAAATGTCCAATTGTCCCCATGGGAAAGCGTCGATCATGATTGTTGACCTTTGATTTTCAACTATTTAATGTTCTGTAGTCCCAATGGGAAAGCGTCGATCATGATTGTTGACCTTTGATTTTCAACTATTTAATGTTGTATTGTCCCCATTGGAAAGCGTCGATTATGATAATAGACCTTTGGTTTTCAACTATTCAATGTTGTATTGTCCCAATCGGAAAGCGTCGATCATGATAGACCTTTGATTTTCAACTATTTAATGTTCTATTGTCCCCATCGGAAACCGTCGATCATGATTGTAGACCTCTGATTTTCAACTATTTTATGTCGGAAAGCGTCGATCATGATTGTAGGCTTTGATTTTNAACTATTAAATGTTCTGTAGTCCCAATGGGAAAGCGTCGATCATGATTGTTGACCTTTGATTTTCAACTATTTAATGTTGTATTGTCCCCATTGGATAGCGTCGATTATGATAATAGACCTTTGTTTTCAACTATTCAATGTTTTATTGTCCCAATCGGAAAGCGTCGATCATGATAGACCTTTGATTTTCAACTATTTAATGTTCTATTGTCCCCATCGGAAACCGTCGATTATGATTGTGACCTCTGATTTTCAACTATTTTATGTCGGAAAGCGTCGATCATGTTTGTAGGCTTTGATTTTGAACTATTAAATGTTCTGTAGTCACAATGGGAAAGCGTCGATCATGATTGTCAACTATTTAATGTTGTATTGTCCCCATTGGAAAGCGTCGATTATGATAATAGACCTTTGTTTTCAACTATTCAATGTTGTATTGTCCCAATCGGAAAGCGTCGATCATGATAGACCTTTGATTTTCAACTATTAAATGTTCTATTGTACCCATCGGAACGCGTCGGTCATGATTGTAGACCTTTGATTTAAAACTATTTAATGTCGGAACGCGTCGATCATAATTATAGAACTTTGCTTTTCCAAATACTTTTTATTGTTTTTTATAATTGTAGATCTTTGTTGGTTTCCCAAGATTGCCTCCATCACGTAATGACTTTGATTTCCCGATATTTTGTTTTAAGGTGAGTAGCTCCTTTTGTCAAGAATTTAATGAATTTTATCTTCAGGGTTCATTATGTTAGAACATAGCCAAAAGAAAATTTTGAACAAAAATAGATATCGTCATATTTGTAAAACTTTGATTATCCAAATTATTTTGTTTTATTATATAGAGGACGGTGAAAGATTGAAATTTCTCAGTGAAAGAAAAGTGATAATTAACTGTGAAATTATTTTCCATAATTTCACTCTAGGAAGTGACGTCACAATAAGACGTCGTCAACGTTGTTGTTAAGTAAACGTCTTGGCGGATTAACATGGAAAACGTAGTTCATGGGAAGAATCTTAAATTAAACCATTAATTATGAGAGAACTGATCTATAAAATAAAAACAATAGCTAATCCTAGATTCTGATTATCGAAAATATTCAACTCATGATCGAAAAACACTGTAATTCACTCATGCGCTGCGCGCATAAGTGAATTACTGCGTTATTCGATCATTCGTTGAATATTTTGCGACAATCAGAATCTCGGATTAGTTATAGTATAATTAATTGTCTCTATCATGTTATCATCATGTTTTTAGAAAATTTCCAATATTTTTCTCCATGATTTGCTGACGCAGAAGTTGAGATATATAGAGAAGATGCACCCCAATTATCTAAAGAAAATAAATTTTACACAAAGATTTTTTTTTCAGTTGTTTTATTATAATTAACGCCAAGACAACTTTGATTTTAATAAGAAAAGTACATTTCATTATCCACTTCTACAAGTATTTTGGTGAAATATTGTGAAGTTTTACAAATATTCCAGCAGTACTTCTGATGTTTAATTTGATATGACATTAAATAATAAATTGAAATTATTTTCTGATCACAGAATTTGTTTTACAATAAATAAAAACCCAAATAATTCTTATAAAAATTAAGGATGAAACAATATTTCATCACAATCAACCAAGTGTGAAAAGATGAAATCATTATCATAGTTGAAACAATACATGCGACTCCGAGAAAGGAAATTGGTCAAGTAAGAAAATTTTACTTTTAAGATAGATTGTAAATATTTGGGTGAGTAAATTACAAACGACAAAACTCTTATATAAGGTCCGCAATGCGAAGAGATGATTAAATAATATCACAACTAACAGAGGTTTACCATCGTGTTTCATTTCTTTCTTTTTTTTCGCAATCTTACCCAAAGTGAATATTTTTTTGCCATCAACATTACTTTGGTTGCATGCAAAACTTAAAAATAAACAACTGGACCAATAGTAATTTTATGTGACACTTACAACTTATTTATACACGGATATTTCGAAGGCATTTAATAACGTTACTGAAATTAGTTCAGAATAGTTCAATAGGTATAATTCGTCCATCTTTAGTTCCAACCCAAACCGTGTCATCTTTATCTGCAGCAACACTCCATAGCTCGACGTCCTCATCCACAGACACAACACGTCTTAGTTTACCTTCAGATGACAGCCAATGTAAAGAGTTTGTTGATATATCGACGACAATTACATCTCCTCCCGACAGGGAACATATACCACGTGGTGTAAATTCTTTTGTTTTTTCACCTGTGTATACACCTGTAATTCTGTCATTTTTACATATCATCACACAAAGTTGTATCCAGTCTGACACAAAAATCTGTTGATCTTGTCCAATTGCAATCCTTGCAGGATATCGTATTTTGCTATCGTCAATTATCCTTTTGATTTTATCGTCCTTCGATATTTGTGTTATGTAGCCATCTTTCTGAGCATCGAAAAAAGAACTCTTTTCTGTCATTGTGGCTATTAAATTTCCTTTCTCATCGATGGCGAGACCTCGAACACAATATCGAGTTTCAGCAAAAATTTCCTTTCTTCCTGAGACGATTTTCAGTATTTTCTTTTCAAAATTTGTACTTACATATAGCTTATCATCCTTATCGGCGATGACATCGTCAATGGAATGACGAAATGTCTGTGTTTGTCGTCTTCGACCTGATTGGCTGAATATCTCAATGATACCTTCATAGCCCAAACAAATACAAATAGAACGATCAGAAAGAAAGGACAGACCGGTTACAATACCATTGCTACAGGAGAAAGACTTCTTTCTTGAATTTGAGTTATCTGATAAACTCCTTCGTTCATTATCGTAAACTTGTTTTGACATCCGCTGTTCTCCATCGGAATTCGCACGACGAAGTTCTGAAAGTCTAGAAATAGATTTGATTTGTCGTGGTCTTTTGTTTCGTTTCTCAAAACTCCCAAAGGCTTTTTGGATTTCTAAATTTGTTAAATCATTCGGCAACGGATAAAACACTTTTTGATTGATTTCTGCTAGTTGAACATCTGTGTTTTGTAACTTTTTTATTTTACGCCTTATAATTGGTATGTGCTTAACAGCATCGATATTAAATGAATGTTCCAAAAAGTTCTCACCAAACTTGACAATTTCTTGCGCAGCAGCTATAGATCTATCGATCTTTACTTGATCCTCTTGTAAATGTTTTAAATTGTCCGCGTTTTCGTTTATAATTTTCCGCACGAACTCGGTTCTAACTTCGTCCACTAAGCGATGAAGCTCTTTAGTACGTTCATCTATTGCTGAAATAAGATCTTCTTCGTAAGCTCTTATTTTCCTTTGGTGATCTGCAACCCTGATTTTCAGGCTATTCATGTTTGTATTAGACATAATATTTTCTAAAGAGTTTCTGAGTTGTTCTTTCAAGATGGCAGCCATACTATCAATATCTTTACTACGGTGAGATCTATGCTGTGTCATATTACATGAACTACATATAGGCATTTCACATGTATCGCAGTAAAAAAGTAACTCTTGATTTTTGTGTATAGAACACGGATCGGCCTCTTTATCCCCGTTAGTTCCAAGACTAACAACATTGTGTGTTTTAGATCCCTGAACATTTATATGGTTAATCAGACATATTTTACACAAATACTGGTTACAATCTCTACATAGAGAATCAGCAGTTACATTGTGTTCACAGTTATCACAATTATTCTTCCGCAATTGTCCGGCTGGTTCTGTAAACATGTTTTTAGATAAACCCCTCGCTCCATTAGCAGGTGCTGTTATGTATTCTTTGCACAATGGACACGGAAACATCCCATTGTCGTAATTCACCATCAAATATTCATCTAAACAAAATCTGCAAAATGAATGATAACAGCTTAGAAGTCTAGGGTCCTTGAACTCCCCTTTACACAGGGTACATTTGTATTCATTAAATGCCATTGTTTATATGTTTGAATCGGACATCGTCACAATAATCATATCCATAAAACAAGCTAAACAAAAAATCCAGCAGTTTTCTTAAAAATCTTTTGTTGTCCACGAATCAATATCAGACACTAAATATTAGTTTTGATTATTTATAAATAATTTTTTTATGCCAAAACACTCCATAATTATTAAAACCATCAAGATATTCTTATCGCGTATGATTTGACATCACCAAAAAAATATGGCTTTTTTAACTTACTAGTCAATCAGTATGAGTGAGTCAAGCAAGCTTGATAAACGGTGATATATGCTACAACTGATAAAATGTGCTTATTACTCCGAACATCCATTTATGTTTTGAAGAAACAACACAAATTTCAGATGCAGTCCCACATACAATTCCAAAATATATAACAGTATTTAAGGTGTCCTATCTGTATGTCCTTTTAAGTTTCTCATAAAAAGTTGGGAAATCTGTTGAAATATTGAACTGTACAAAACAACTGAGCTATGAAAATTAACAACTGTGCAGAGAATTGATAACACTATTGTTGACCGTTTTTGACTGGAACCAAAGTTAAGTATATCATCAATATTAAAAGCTCAAAGTATACACGACTCTTTATTTAATTCCATCTCTGTCAATAATGAATAGAAAATTATCTGATTATTGTTCTGTATAGTTAATCCATTTATCAATGGGCTAATTGAGTTGGTTTTACGTCTACAATCCATTAACAAAAAGTTTGTCATGTATAAATTAATGGACTAGTTCTTCAATTTGTCCATGAACCTTTCATCATCCTTTCTGTTTAAACTTTGTTAATTATCAATGGAAAATATTGTTGTGAAATTAGTCGATTTAAAAAGCAGACTGACTGTTTAATTGAGGATTTAATAACATGTATGATCACAGTGGTTTTCCAATACCTGGATGTTATTTGACACGTTTTAATGATTAAAAGTTTCCAAGCTCCCACACAAAGTTATAAAATCCCAGAGATACTGATTATAAACTTAGATACATAACTGTATTATTCTTCCGTCTTTCGTGCCTATCCAAATCGCATCATGTGTATCCATAGTAACACTGTAAGGTTCTCCAATCCCATTTTTACTTTTCACGGTTCTAAGTAAGTCACCATTTTCAGAGAGCCAATGAAGACAATTAGAAGCTGTGTTAACAATAATGAAGTTTCCATCATTTGTAGCGCAAACTCCCCTTGGAAGGAAATGGAGGAAGCCGGAATCCTTCCCATCAAAATATCCTACTTTTCTGTTTTTTCTAAATATAATTACACACAATCCAATCCAATCAGACACAGCGATGGCCCCGGTATCGTTGATAGCTATACGTGCTGGGTACTGAACGATAAGATCATTGTGTATCTTCTCGATCATTTGATTTGTTGACACATTGGCGACACAGCCCATCTGTGGATATGTATTGTCAAAGAACACATCGCGTTCTGTCAATCCAATTACTACCCTGTTCTTCACATCAATAGCGATACCTCTGACACACATCTCAGTTTCAACATAAAGTTGCCTTCTGTAGGCATTTTTTCGATTGAAAGTGAGAATTTTCTTCTCTGAATTACAAGTCACATACAGAAGGCCTTTGTCATCTGTTGCAATGGCGTCTATACGATGTTCGAGACGAATCACCGCCTTCTTGAGTCCAGTGTAGCTATATCTTTCTAAAACACCATTATTTCCCAAACATACCCAAATATTGTTTTCTGGCGTGGCTACAATAGACGTTATTGTGCAATCCTCTAAAGAACAGTGAAAAGATTGAATAATATTAACACCACCAGAAAACGCAAAATCATATTTCGCTGGCGTAAAGAATCCAAACAACTTTTTAACGTCTGCTAAAAATAACTCTTTAGGAACAAATCCTATTTTCTGCATATCTATGAGATGTGTATGGCCATATGCCGCAGTGTCCAACTTTTGTTTCAAAATTGGTCCATATTTAATGACGTCACAGTCGTTCCCGTTGCGGACCAAATACTTTGCAAAGTGATGTAAATTATCAACAGCAGCACTATTCTTGGCAACTATTTCTTTATTATCTTTAAGTTCATTTTTGCTATCAGAGATTGCTTCAAGCAATTGACGAACAAAATCACGTCGAACCTCATCTACAATATTTTTGAATTTGTCTGTTTGTTCATTTATTGCATCCATAGTGACATCTTCGTCCACTGTTAAGTTCTTCTCTTGCTTAGCTACCTGTATTTTATAAAGCGTCGTGTCTTGTGATTTTTTTGTTTTAACATAAGATGCTATTTCATCCTTAAACACCTCGGCGACAGATGAAACGTCTTGAATTGGATGAGATTTGTGATTATATTTTATACAAATTTGACAAACAACGATATCGCAAGTTTCACAATAAAATTCTAATTTTTCTTCTGAGTGTTGTTTGCAAGCAGGAAGACGAGGTGACGACGTTGATGCGACTGCATAAACACTATGTGAAACTGTACCTTGCATTCGCTCGTGCACTTCGACACAACTGCTGCAAAAGCTTTGGTTGCATTCCCGACATTTAGATATGGCTTGTTTCTTCTGATCACAAACATCACAAGAGATATCTTTAATCCTATTGTCTTTCTCTACGAATGAATTGACGGTGAATCCTTTCGCGCCATTTCTAGGAACAGTTATTGTTTCCTTACATAAGGGGCATGCAAATGATCCATCTTTATAATCGACGGAAATTGTTTCATCAAGACATCGCCTGCAAAAAGTATGAAAACAAGGAAGCAGTCTTGGGTCATCAAAATCATACATACATATTGAACAATGAAAATCTCGTGTATATTTTGACAATGCCATGATATTTGTGTTATCAATGTTTATCCAGACATTATGTATCTTGCATTACAAGATAACTAGTTTTGTTCAACGCATTCATATAATACAAAAAAATGAAGTAATTAACAATAACTATTGATATCGTATCAAATCATCGAGAATGTTTTTTGTTTGAATAAAAAATGCTTTTGAATATTTATTAACACATTTGAAGTCAACCGGTACCTATTTAAAAATGCTTTAAGTATAAAAGGTAGGTGGTAGAAAGCAGAGAACATGTTTTTATGAGTATGAATTATTAAATATCATAATTTTCATTATTCCCAGGGTACCACCAACCTCTTAAACTAATTACCTGACACGTTCTTACCTGTCTTATTTACTAAAAAAAATAATCCTCTCTTTCTCTGTATGCAGAAATATGGACTAGAATAATGGAAAACATTTTTTTAAGCTTTAGATTTGTTGATGTATGTCCGCTTGCTCCTGAAATAAGCTTCTAACGTTTCTTAAATATGCCTTTTACATTACTGAAAACTTTTCAGATAAAGTTGAGAGTTGTTATTCTAATCAGATAAAAAGGTAAGAAATGTGTGAGTCTATTACTCAAACAACGGAATATAATCATGCTTGGAAGTTATCATATAAATTTTAAAAATGGTATAGTTATGTTTTTCCAGACAAGTTTTAATTTTCAATTGCCAGTAACCAAAATCTCAAGAGTTCTAAACTGATTAACATGTGTTGCAGGTGTAATTTTTGTTATATGACTAATGTAAAAATGTACTTATAAAAGATGATCAGTTCAATATGCATGTATAAACAAGTTCGTAATGTTTATCGTTTACTAAATGATCAATAGAAAATGTATTTTTATATTTATATTGATTGATCTTTGGTTAATTTTAATTCGATTTTTATAAAATGCTAGTTTCCTTTCAAATGTGACATTTTACACATGGTGTTTAGATACCAGGTTTTGGTATTTATAGTCCCTAATATCCCAATGTCTTCATTTCTATATAAGCAATCACCATTTATTTACAGGTAAGTCGACAGTTTGAGAAAGTGGATATCGTCATTAGGGACCGACCATTTAACCTGAGGGGGGGCGGTTATGGTTTTTTTTTCTGGACAGAAATTTTTTTTCGCGCTTCGAGCGCAATTTTTTTTTTCACGTGTATCAACAATATATATGTATATATTTTCAAAATTAACATTATTTTTTGGGCAGAAAGCCTCCTTCAGAATTTTTTTTTCATCATTTTAGCAGCCAAATATTTTTTTCACATAACATCAGTTCCAAAATATTAAAAAAACCATAGCCCCCCCTTTTTCAAGTTAAATAGTCGGTCCTTTATAACTCCTTTCACATTCATCAGTCCTTAAAAGGTGAAAAAGATATATCCGTATTCGGTATTGAGAAAAGATCACGAATATTTTGTCAATCAACAAAAAAGTATAATGAGGAGTGTTTGATTAATTTAATTTGCAAAACATTTGTTGAATTCGGAGGAAACGTTTCCCAACAAACAGTTGGGATACCAATCGGGACTAATTGTATGCAATTTCTTGAGATGGCTTCTCTGTCGTTTAATTACTTATTTCTTCTGATGAACATAATAGTTATTTTGTTGAGACGTTCTTGTTGTGTATAGTGTAAATGCTTTTAATTTTTAATTCTTTCATGGATTAAGAAAAAATAATTGCTGATGTTGTTTTACAAGCAAAGCCTTTCGAAACAAAAGGTAATAGTTTTCATTCTAATTACAAACTTTTTTGAGACTGCTACTCCCTGAATATCCACATTGGGATACAGAGAGGTCGATAAACAAAAAACAACTCAACCCTGGTATGTACTTGGAGTAAGGCAGCCTTTATGCATCATCGTGTAAAATATAATTCATTACTTTTCTTGTAGACAAAATGGCGGAAACAAAAGCTGTTGTGTGTCTCTTCATCACACTGTTTTCCGTTACACTTGGTTCATATTACCCTTTTTCTCCAAGATTGAATGGACGAAGTGGTCCGTTTTCTAATTTTCCTTCTCTGCCTGGAATGAGTAATGTTGGAGGAAACTTTGATCCAAGTGTAAGTAACATATTAAATGAGAATATTCTACCCTTTCCAAACCGGATACAACCAGAATATTCTCCTATGCCATATTCTTTTGAAATGCCGAGTCATAGATACAGCGGTGAATCTGATAATTTGAGATCATTAGTATTCCCCCCAACATTTAGATCCGAAATGCCATTTAGTGGCCCAATACAATCCAATGAATATGGCCCTCTGCCTGAGAGATTTTCTAGTAGTTTTCCACCAAGTACTGTAGGAGGACTTGGAGGGCCAGGAACAATAAACGATTTCCTTGAAACGGATGTATTTTCTGGTAGTTTTCCGCCAACTACTATTGGAAGACTTGGAGAAAGTATAAATAATTTTCCTGGTGTGGATGGCTTTGCTGATAGCTTTCCATCAAATGCTATTAGGAGACAAGGAGGAACTGGAACTCTAAACAATTATCCCGGATTGGCAACAATTGGAGGCGTTCCAGTAATTCATGGAGGTACAATGTCTATTCCATCCTCGTCTGGTTCCTCTGCCGACATCATGCCAATTATTAGTAGAGATTCAACTCCACTCTCAAGAACAAGAGGTAAGATTGTAACTAGATATATAAAATAAATTGAACTAATCTCGCTAATACAAATATAAAAAATACATGGGCTTCTCTGAAAATCACATGTATATAACTGATATTGTTTGCATCAGTAAGAAAATGCGCTGTACCTTTCTTAATAATAGCTTAGTATCGAAATGTTAGTAACTGTCTCAAAATTCTAATACTGATCTTATTGTTATTGCAGTAACTGTGGA
>MJUU01005210.1:3810-14735 GCA_002080025.1 Modiolus philippinarum
CCCGAGTCGTTCCGAAAATACCCGACTTCCGGTCTATACCTGGGGTTCAGCCCCACTTCCGGTCGCGCATGTACACTGTAGTATGGCGAAACCACACCCCTGCGGGGTCACGTGTTGTTCCAACACGTCATTTCCTATCAACATACCCGACTAGGGCTTCAAATAAGACCACTTCCGGTCTAAACCTGGGGCTGCGCCCACTTCCGGTCGCGCATGCGTCATGGACTTATGTCAACCGTGAACCTTGCAGGGTCACGTGTTGTTCCAACACGTCATTTCCTATCAACATGGCTACTACCAGTAGATACATACCTACTTCCGGTTGACACATGGGGCTACGCCCACTTCCGGTCGCGCATGCGCGCTCCACTAAAGTCAACCGTGACCCCTGCGGGGCTTGCACTCTTTCAACACGGCATTTCCGGTCAATATGGCTACTTACAGTAGATAAATACCTACTTCCGGTTGCGCATGCGCAGTCAAAACACTTCGTGTTCTGGTCACGTGACTTCCGCTTCCGGTCACGTGACTTCCATCACGTCACTTCCGGTCTACGTCACTTCCGGTGACGTCACTTCCGGCACCACCACAGCACCACCACCTCAAATGCGACTTTGTAACCACCTATATACTACTAAAGTCCCAACGTACTTTGCAACAGCAAATCTTTCTCTATGCTGATTATATGTTCAGCAATTAGAAAAACGTAAATAAAAAATTTATAAAATTGCTGCTAAATTGTTGAATGTCATATTTTTTTAGTAAATATAGGTTTTTGAGTCCCATGTAATATTTTGTACTATTTTTGAGGTCGGAAATGTTTTATAATGAGATATGGTAGACCTGTTTAATAACTGTTGAAAGCCGGATCGCATCTTCAACCTTGAACGTGTATGAATAAAAACAACATACACAGTTACATGCAGCTTTTCTGCACAAAGAGTAAAATAAGTGAGAACGGAACTGTCAGTCCAAAACGAACAATTTAAGGACAATGGCAACATCGGAAACAACAAAGAAACAGAGACATAACACAAACACGGCACAGAAATGAAAAATGAAGAAACACACACACAAAGAGGAACAATACGGACCCAATAGAAAACGGATGAGATCAGGTAGACTGGTAGAGTAAGCATCTCCTGCATCTTATAAGACACCCGTCGTGTTGAATATGTCAAATCTGGTAGAGGAAACATCAAAGAGATCACTAACAAAATTGTAAAGCTTTTGAGATGATTAAACATCCTGTTGACTTGTAAATAGCCTAATTAGCTTCACTTCTGACACAGGACTACTTCAGATGTGATTTTCATTTAACCGCGTAACGTTAAAGTTGTTTTTTTCGAACGACAAGCCTCTGAAAGACATCTAAATACAGAAATTCAATTTTATCCATTGTTTCTTCAGTGCGCTACTGACGCGTTGATATGGTTCGATGATTTATACACTCCATTGCCGTAATTTCTTCCGCTTTTTCCTGTATTCCTTATTTACATTACCTGCTCCGGTTGGTAGAAAATATCTTAAAATTATTGCCTCAATCAATATAAAACTGTCGACACTTGGATACAGTAAGCATCTCCTGCATCTTTGTGCGACACAATTACACATGTCAACATGTAAATATCAAAATCGTACGAAAGGCAATGGAGTAAAATCACCCGTCCATTTGGTTCCCGTCACAGTCTTTTCTAAAACCATATGTAAAAAATATTTTTGTAGCCAATTCTGATGTAATTTCAATGGAAAATACAACATTAAAATCTGAATATTATTTCAGTGGACATCATGGGCATTTGTTCTCCCAAATTAAGCCACCACTGGGCACTTTGTCGGGGTGTGAATTACACGTACAAAGATCGTTAAATTGACTTAATATTGTTTACAAAAATTGTTGGCACGGTAATATACAAAACTTTTTTCAATGCCTGTAACACATCGTTGTAAAGTCTCTTTATAAATGAGTTGCAATGTCCATTATTAGTCTGCTCTATAAATGTTCTGAAAGTTTTGAATGTGTCCTTAATCAGAGAGTCGACAAACCAGATGCAAATGTAAACCATTTTTTGAAAATTAAATATATTAATAGAAAAATTGATAAAACTTATACCACGTGCATTTTCCTAGACCCAGATATTCAAAACTTGTACCTGTTTTTTATTGCCATCACTTGGCGTTCGTCTTCCGTTCGTCCGTCCGTCCGTCCGTCCGTCGTAAACTTTTTTTAAAATTCTTCTCCTCTGGAACCGCTGAACCAAATTTAACCTAACCTGGCCTGAATCATTACCAGGGTATCCTGTTTCAAAATTGTATCCGATGAGTCCGAGGGCCAAAAAAACATGGCTGTCGTTACTAAAAATAGCACATAGGGGTAAATTGCTGTTTTTTGGCAAATAACTCAAAAACAGTTACAAATATAAAAAATCTGACAGAGGTAACAGTGATTCGCATGACAAGATCTACCTACCCTGCGATTTTTAGAAAATCTGATAACCCATTTTGGAGTTATTGCCCTTTTCAGAATTTTTTTTCAAAGTTTTGATATTTCTTATTTTTTATCAAAGAAACTAAAACAGAAAGAGGTCAACTTTAAATTGAAAAAATGTTGAGCATATCAAGATCTACCCACCTGGAAATTTTGAAGAAAATCTGAATACAGATATAGGAGTTATTGCCCTTTATTGCTCAAACTTTCGTGATTTTTTTGCATTTTGCCCTATATTTAAAAAAAAACGATGGAGGGTAAGATTTAAATGCAAATTGTTCAGTATGCAAAGAACTACATTTTTAGCCGCGAATTGCGACAAAGTGGAACTTATAAATTGATTAATGGTGTATGGTTGTCCGGGTGTCTGTTCGTCAACGGTTGGTTTCCGCTTGATATCGTAAAAACCACATGTCATATCTAATTGAAACTTCGCACAGACATGACTTATTATTAGAGGGGGCAAACTATTGAGTTTGAGGTTTGTGCAACAAACGTCAAGGTCACAATCTGCTAAAAATAGAACAAAAATTTGACATTTTATCCTATTCCACACAGTCTCTCAAGAACCACATTACACATCAAATAAAACTTGGCGTAGACATGATTTATGATCAGAGGAAGAACCTTACTGATTTTGAGGTTTGTGGGACAAAGATAAAGGTCACAACTTCTAAAAATAGAAAAAATAAAAATAATTAAACATTTTATTAAATCAGAAAGTAAAGCCAAATATCACATGTTTGGTATTTTTTTATTACAAATTAGCTAAAACAAGATTTATTTTTCATACAAAAGTACTGTTATATTACTAGAACATGTTCAAACCATTTAATAGTTCTAATTATGTACACCAACACACTTTTTTGGGTGTCATTAATTTAAAAATAAGATATAATGAAAAGTCAAAATAAAAAAAAGGGAGGTAATAAATTTAATTTGAAGAAGTATTCAATATTTCTTAAAGTCTTCTGCAATGTCCAGTTGAAATAAAATCTTAGATGAAAAAATACATTTGTGTATTCTGTTTTTTTTTGTTAATTTCCTGAAACTCAAGATTAATTATTCATTTCAGCACTATGAATTGTCTAGATAAAAAGGGGAACCCATGTCCAATTTATTTTTGAATAATGGTCTAAATGGGTTGTAATGGATGGTCGAGTTTTCAGTTGCTATGGAAACCAAACCAGAATACTGAATCTTTGAAAAAATGTATTCTGCTACATATTTTTCTTCACAATTTCAGAAACATGTATAAACTAGATTATAAGGGGAACCCCTACCAAATTTATTTTTGAAAGTGGGATTTGGAATGCTGTAATTTCAGCAATATGTATTATCTGGACTATAAGGGAAACCCCTGCCCAAATTTTATTTGAATGGTGATCTGGAATGGGTTATCTGCACTGATGAGACATAAGTTGTCGAAATGCGCATATGCAGAAAGTAAATTCACAGTGACTTCGGTATTTAGTTATTTGTGATGGATAGTGGGGCTTTCAGTTGCCATGGAAACCAAATCAGAACACGGAATCTTTGAAAAAGTATTCTGCTACATATTTTCTTCACAATTTCAGAAATATGTATAAACTAGTTTTTAGGACGGACCCCTGTCAAATTTGTTTTTTGAAAGGGGGAGTTGGAATGTTTTGAATTCAGCAATATGTACTACCTGGATTATAAGGGGAACCCCTTCCCGACTGTTTCTTGAAATGTGGTCTGAAATGGGTTGTAATGGATAGTATAGTTTCAATTACCATGGAAACTACTGAATCTAAATGCCCAATTGGAACCATACTTGGTGACAACTGTCCATAGTTGGTCCACAATGAAGAATGTGTCTGATAAGTCCGCATCACTCCAAGATAGCCACCAGAGAGGGACATAGTTTAACATTGGATCCAATGGGGAAAACACATTCAAAGACCTTCTTCTCTGAAACTACACGGTCAGTTAGAATCAAACTTGGTCACAATAGACCTTTAGTGGTCTTCTTTAAAAAAAACATGTCTGACAAGTCTTCACCTCTCAGCCAGTGTGGAACATAGCTTAACATCGGACCTTATGGGGAAAACACATCCAAAGATCTTCTTCTGTGAAACTTTATGAAATGCGACACTTTAATATTGACCTTATTTGGCCTGCAGATTATATCGGCCATCACCAGGTGAGCTATACAGGCTCTTTCGAGCCTCTAGTTTAAAATCGGGACATGCCTGTCATTTCATTTTCGTGCATAAAAACTAACAAGAAGACTTTTTAAATTGTCCTTCTACGATTCTGATTTCGAGAAGAACTACTAATACAGCTGTTGCTGTTCCGCACTCTCATATCGCTATGACCTTTTCGGACATATATGACAGGAGAAGTTACAATATTTAGATAAAGAAGTTCGACAATTCTATTGACAATATCCTAAATTTTGCTCACCTTCGAAAATAAAATGGCACCAACAAGCTTGTTTTGATATAATCAAAGACACGGTTACCAAAGGTTGTAGAAAATGGTGTCAATGGATTAGTGCATATAAGCATCCTTTAAAATAATTTGCATTCAAAAGAGATTTATTGTTTTAGCTCACCTGGCGTCGGTGTCCGTTGTCCGTCCGTCGTAAACGTTTTCAAAAATCGTCCATCTACAACCACTGAGCCAATTTAACCAAAAGTAGCATCACCAGAGTGTGTAGATTCAAAATTATGTTCGATAAGTCCGAGGACCAAACAACATGGCTGCCGTTACTAAAATAGCACATGGGGGGGGGGGGGGTAAACTGCTGTTTTTGGCAAATAACTCAAAAACGGTTACGGATATCAAAAATCTGACATTATCAAAAGTAATCAGCATGATAAGATCTACCTGCCCTGCACTTTTGAAGAAAATCTGACAACCCGTTTTGGTGTTATTGCCCTTTTTCCCGCATAATTTTCAAAATTTTCAAAATTTTGATATTTTTAAAATTTTTATCAAAAAACTATAAAAGATAGAGGTCAACTTTAAATTGCATAATGTTCAGCATATCTAGATTACCCAATCTGCAATTTTGAAGAAAATCCAAAGTCCTGTGTAGGAGTTATTGCCTGTTTTCACCATTTTTTTTTCTTTCTTCCATATGGTTCATGGGTTATTTCCCTTTAAATTCTGTTTTCAAATCTTCTTTGATTAACTTTTATCATAGAAGCTGTAGAGAAAATCCCTATTACCACTTCATTAAAACATTTATTTCTTCCATAATTAAGAAAAAAGGGTATGTGTACAAATTATTACATTTTTTTTCCAAATATACTTTCATAATCTTAACCTCATGCACATTATAATTATTTTTCTATATATATACATATATATATAGAGAGCATATGCCTACATTTAAACAGAGTCTTACATGAGAAGCTGGTGATCACTTATTGTTTGAATCACAAGCGATAAACATGTCTGCAGGCTAATTGTATGACAGGCCTGATGTGTGATAATCAGTCTCGGTCGACTTTGACTGTGGATGTCGTCTCTATTCTGATAAAGCCGCCAATTGGGATTTATCCGCCGAACAAGAGACGCCTTGAAGATTTCATTGCCCGGAAGCAACAACGACAACCGCTTTAGTTGAAACCAGCGGCATAGATATTGACCCCATTACAGAAAGCGAACAGTCTGAATGTGAGATCCAGTTCAACAACAACAACCGATAGAGATGGGAACTCATACCGCTGACTCACTAGGCACTTAGGGCATCTCGGAAGAACCAGATGTCCCGCATGCCGAAATTGACAGAATCAAGATGGTAACGAAAGACAACTAGAACACACCAACACCAGTACAGAGAAATGGAAAACACCGTCTCTTGTCAAAACCATCAAAGATAGAAAGAGATTAGAAGTAAAGAAAGTGACTCTAGATAAACCACAGAGTACATACATACTTGAGATACCAGAGAGAGACAGCTATCTGTTGGTATTTTCAACAACGCTGAAAGTATACAAAGAAGTGTCAAAGAAAAAAGATGAAGAACTCTACAGCAACATAAAAAGAAGTCATGAGCACTGGTATGACGTACGCCATCCAGATAATTTCTTTCACTCGAAAGAAAGA
Organism: Modiolus philippinarum; assembly: GCA_002080025.1. Taxonomy (NCBI): domain Eukaryota; kingdom Metazoa; phylum Mollusca; class Bivalvia; order Mytilida; family Modiolidae; genus Modiolus; species Modiolus philippinarum. Next base: position 10,382 of record MJUU01005210.1, read on the forward strand.
ATGGAGGAGATAGCGAAGATAATCGAAAAGCACAACCTGGACTTAAAAAAGCTTTAGAAAAAAAATTTAATTGTTGATAAAATAAAGGGCGAGATAAGCCCCAAGACCAAGCACCCTTTTTGTAATTTGTTAACGCCCCATTAGCCTTAAATACCTTAAGAAAAGAAAAAAAAGAAGCTGATGATCTGTGTTAATCTTGCATAAAAGGAATTTTTTCTTGGGAACGAATGATGCTTATGATGTGCTGACTAGGTATTGTTACTTTGGTGCCTATCTGTTACTAAACATGGCCTCCTGCACGGAACTTAATTTATTACTAGACCCTATTGAAAGAGCATACATATAATTTTTGTCTGATACAACTAGGCTAGTAAAAATACAACGTTAATCACAATGTATCTTAGATGGTTCCCTTCAAAACAGATGTCCTTCAAGTTGGCTACACATAGGCAACATAGTTTAATATTGGATTACATTCAAAGATCTTCTCCTTTAAAACCATTTGGTCAATTGGAAATAAACTTCGGCACAAGACTTATTTCTCTTTAAAATTGTGTCCTGCAAATCCACCCCTCATCTAAGATGGCGGGCAATATGGAAAAAAAAATATTAAAGTTGCATCATATAACATAAATGTTTGTTTACATAGTTTGAAAATGATACCCTTTAACATAGAAGTTTATCTGACTTTCTGTGTTGGCCATGGTCCATGTGAGCTATATATAACTCTTGAAAAATATGGAGGCTTCATTCCGTAAATGGGACTCGTTTGATGTCCTTGGTTCTGGATTTGGCTTCCTATATCGATATTTCTGGTAATGAGTACTTTGTTTTTACTACTTTTGGACGAGAGCTTTCCATATACTATTTGATTCAATTGCTGGTGATGTGAGGTTACTCACTGAAACAGGTGTACAACATAATTGTTTATTTATGTAAGTTTGGTAATTTTGTGTTTTGAGACCATTGGGGTGATGCCACTGCTGGTCAACCGTAGGCCTCAGGGGTATTTACCAGCCCAGAAGTCTGACAGGAAAAATTTACCTTACGGTCTAGGGAGATTGACTATTTCATTACAATTCTTACCCTTTAAAACACAGAGGCTTCATTCTGTGTATGGCACTCGGTTGTTGTTCTTAGTACTGAATTTCCGTCCTATTTCGATATTTTTTTGGTTATTTGGTAATGAGTACTTCTTTTTTACTACTTTTTGATGATGGCTTTCTACACTATTTGATTCTAATGCTGCTGATGAGAGGTTATTCGTTAAAAACAGCAAAACTAAATTTACTGTTTATTTATTTTAGCTGAGTAATTCTGTATTTTGAAAACATTGGGGCAATGTCACTGCTGGTGGACCGTAGGACCCGATGGTATTCAGCCACCCAATAGTCAGATTGGTCAGACATGAAAAATTTACCTCACGTCCTGTAGAAATTTACTATCTTATCAAAATTCTAATTCTAGCACTTTCAAATTATTGAGACTTCATTCCGTGTATGGCTCTCGGTGGATGTTCTTAGTACTGGATTTGGCCTCCTATTTCAATATTTTTGGTAATGAGAACTTCTTTTTTCGTCTTTTTGATGTTGGCTTTCCATACTATTTGATTATTATGCTGCTGATGAGAGGTTACTCCTTCAAAGATGTGTACAGAATAACAAAATTTACTGTTTATATTATGCAACTTTAGTAATTTTGTATTTTAAAGAATAAGATTTCTAATGTCGCCAATAGGATAAATATTTATACGAATAATTTTGGCTGGTCACCAAGTAAACCGTCTGTAAACGGCATTTAGTCAAAATTGAAAGAACTGGTTGAAGAATATGTGTTTGTATCCGTAGACATTTTTTGATTTAATTCCATTGAGAACAACTTATTAAATGGCCTTCTAAGATTTATGGTTTCAACCCATTTGTTATAACATAAAATATACATTGCCCCTGAACATATGATTATATGATTAAAGCACCAAATCTTTTTCAGCACATTATGTTTATTCGTTTTGGCATCATTATTTATCAACAGGCCATCAATTCCCACTAAATCCTCATGGAAACAAATTTTATTCCATTCATCGCAGATCTTTTTCTGTTGTTCTTCGAAAAACCAGTGATAAACATTATAGTGAAAAAGTGTTATCTTTAGAAACTTATATCAAGTTTCTAATGATAACAGCAGGTATCTTGTCGATATTCTTATTTTTGACAATGCTGCAGTGAAATGGAATAAACACTTTACCGTAAACACTGCAGCAAAAATATCGGTTGATGGAATAATTGGCTTGGACTTCCTTCGCTCACATAACGGGATTGTAGATTTAGCATACGAATAACTAAACACATGAGTTACTGTGAATTTAATTGCAAATCAGTGGTAAGAAAATAAAACTGAGTTTCGAAGGAGTCTTTGGATGTTTTCCCGTGATTAGCCAAGAAACTGTATCCCTTCCTGCTAGAAGCGAGATAATTCTTTCTGGCAAGGTAGATATTCCGGATGGGAAGCGTCTGTCAAAATCAGATTTGATGGTAGAAACTATAGACTCGTTCTTAAATTCGGATAGAGCATTAGTCGGTCGATCTTTGGTAAAATCGGGGAAAGAAGTGTTTGTCCGAATGATGAATCCATCAGATGAACCACAAATCATATATTCTGGTACGACGGTTGCGCAAGTGGTTCCTGTTAAAGATATAACAGTAACTAATAAAAGCCAATGCCCGGTAAGTACTCTTCGGCCAGATCTAGAAGATTTGCTGAATAAATCAGATAAATATCAAACAAAAGCGCAATATTCAAAAGTGAACAACTGCTTGTTAAGTACGAATCACTGTTCAGACTATGGGCGAACAAATGTTGTGAAGCACCGGATCAATACAGGCTCAGCAAATCCAATCAAGCAGGCACCCCGGAGACTTCCCGATGCATTGGCTAAAGAGGTGGACAGACAGGTCAAAGACATGCTTGACAAAAATATTATTGTCCATTCATCTAGTCCATAGTCATCCCCAGTTGTCTTAGCCAGAAAGAAAGACAACACATTGAGGTTTTGTGTTGATTACAGATAGCTAAATACCGAAGTTTCTGTAAATTTATTTTCTGCATATGCGCATTTCGACAATTTATGAACAGTATTCTAAAAGGATTAAATAGATATATTTGTCTGACATTGCAAGACATCGGATATAGAGCCAGGTGAGCTGACAAACTGTTAGCGGCTCATTGATATTTGAAAGTGAGCCAAAGTGAGCCGTAGACAGTTTGAATTGAAGCCAAGTGAGCTGTCCATTTTATTTACAAAGTGTTTCAGAACATAAGTCCTAGATTCCGAGAAACGACTCGGTAACAAACCTGCAGACACGCTACAATGCCCAGTTTTTAGATTATGTCGACATCATTAATTTTATCAACAAGAACATTAACTTATTAAAGGAACAATTATTTTACAACTTCCCTTTCTGGATGTAGCTATCATTATTGACTTTCTTAAAAATAACTAATGACTCAATTGAGCCTCAATCACCCCGGCCCCTGACTACCGGTTTTATTGACAGCCATCTCTGATAGATTTTTAGATAGAATTTGAATTCCTATAGAGTCCATATGTAAAAATATTTTCCCTGCTGGCTGCTATCTTGGATGAGGTACGAACGTTCAGATCATAATTTTTAAGGGGATCCTAAAAGGACTGTTCTGACCAAGTTTGGTTCCGATTGCCCGATTTCAGAGAAGAAGACCTTTGAATACATTTCCCATAGAGTCCACACGTTAAACTAAAGTTAGGTGCAGACATATCCTCTCGTCCAAGTTAACTCTAAGTTAAATAGATTTTTTCTAAGTTAACTCGAAAGTTAACTTATAGCAGTCATAGATCAAATTCTAGAAAAGATAATAAATTATTACTGCTCTAAGTTAGAGCAGTTCTGCTCTAAGTTTGAGCAGTTCTGCTCTAAGTTAGAGCAGTTCTAAAAGCGGTCATAATTGGTTCTACGTGGAAATGTTTTAAAATCAGTCCTAGTGCTAAAAGTGGTCATAAAAATTGTCATAGTTTTAAGTCAACTTAGAACAGTTTTAAAAGTTGTCATACAATGTACACTAGAGCAGTTCTAAAAGTTTTCATTATAATGTGCGTTAGAATAGTTCCCTAAGGGTCATGCTAAGGGCTATCTTTGTAGCGATCTGACGTGATTATTCTGCATTGATACGCAAATATTCCTTTCCTTATATCATAGGAAGTTTTATTATTGCACGCATCGAGGATACAGAAAATGTCCCTTTTGTCATTTACTTATTAGTTATGTGTGTGTGTTTGTGTGTGTGTGTGTGTGTGTGTGTGTGGGGGGGGGGGGGGGGG
>MJUU01005210.1:14741-60923 GCA_002080025.1 Modiolus philippinarum
TCGTATCTGTTAATGTGTTTTTGGCATTTACAGCTGGGTGTTAATATTTTAGGTAAAATAAATCAGTTGTTTACCGTTTTTGGACCATTGGTGTTTTCTTTACTGGATAACTTAAAGGGAAATAATATACACCTATTTACTGACAATGAGGACAATAGCAAGTTTACATAGTCAGCAATCAGTATCGGTTTGCTCATTTGCATATCATATTTTACGGAGCAAATTCGGGTATCAGAATCCTCATTGAACGAATAAGAAAATAACGAAAAACAATTATATTTAGCTAAAATGGGATGTAGATCAAGTGGATGGCCAGATTTTGGCAAAACATTCAGTAATAAATCACCCAAGTCCTATCAGATTTGCCATGCAGATAATCTCGAGGTTCCTCATCCCTTTGAAAATTTGAAGCTTAAACATTTCATTATAAATATTTTGTAAAAAATGTCTGAAAATGTCTCATACTTCGTTGCTAAACTTTACCCTCAAAAACATTACAAAACAAGTTGCATGGGTAGAAATTAAAACTTCGAATCTTAATAAAAATGCTATCAGAAACTTTATTCATGTAGATTTTAAATCGAAGTTCCCTTGGATTGTGAAAATGCATCAATTTCAAACCGTATCAAGTCATAAAACTAGACTTTTCTTTAAAAATTCAAGACTGGTGTTTTGTTTTGACATTGAAAACTTAAAGGCGAGTTTAAAAAGAAATCATGTAAACCAAATATTCCGTGTACAGAAATAAAGGCAGTTGAGCTTGTTCGGCGGTTGTTGAGGAAGCCATGCTGAATATTATAATGAATATTCATGAGAAAAACCGACCTTCATTTCTGAATATGATGGTTTCCCGATACTAAACTATTTCCCGACGCGCAGCATATTACATTGTTTGCAGAAAATGTCCCTTTTGCTATATAATTTTATTACAATTACAGTAAGTTTCATGATTGGCATGATTGGTTGCATGATTGGTGGTATCGATATAATATCGATTGCAGAAAATATCCCTTTTGTCATATTTTTAGTGAAATTACAGGAAGTTTCATGACTGCAGGCATCGATATTATATCGATTGCAGGAAATATCCATTTTGCAATGTGTTTTAGTCAAATAACAGTAAGTTTATTGATTGCAGGCATAGATATTATGTGGATTTCATAAAATGTTCCTTTGGTCATATGATTTTATTCAAATTACAGGAAGTTTCATCATTGCGAGCATGTTTATAATATCAAATGCAGAAAATATGAAAAAGAAAGGAAATGGGGTAAATGTCAAGGAGACAACATCCCATATCCAGGTTAAAACGACCCAAAACAAAACATCTAGGGGTCAACATATGGTCTTCAACACAGTGAGGAACCTTAACCATATAGTAAGCCCTAAATGGCCCCGAAAAGGTAAAAAGGTGAATAAATCAATGGAAACAAACCACATCCAATAACCCAAATATCAAGAAACTAAATTTTTTAAAGAAGACAAGGACAAGCCAATGACCAACATATTCCTGACTTAATTGCGGTGGGGTTAAACTCGTTTTCCTGGATCCAAACCCTTTTGTACCTTTTGCCATATGTTTTTAGTCAAATTACAGGGAGTTTCATGATTGCAGGCATTTATATTATATCGTTTGCAGAAAATATCCCGTTTGCCATATGTTTTTAGTCGAAATTACAGGAAGTTTCATGATTATGAAGATAGATATTATATCGATTGTAGAAAATATCTCTTTCACCATCTGTTTTAAGTCAAATTACAGGAAGTTTCATGATTGCGAGCACCGATATTACGTCGATTGCAGAAAATATCTCTTAAGCAATGTGTTTTTAGTACAATTTACAGTATATTTACTGATTGCGGGCATGGATACTATGTCGATTGCAAAAAATGTCCTTTTTGCCATAATTTTTATTCAAATTACAGGAAGTTTTCAGGATTGGGGGCATCGGTATTATATCGATTTCAAAAAATGTCCCGTTTGTCATCTGGTTTTTGTCAAATTACATTAAGTCTCATGATTGCGGGCATCGATATTATATCGATTGCTACAAATATCCCTTTTATCATATGTTTTAATGAATTTTCATTTTCATGTAATCGACATAATATCAATGCCCGCAATCAATAAACTTTCTATAATTTGACCTAAAATATATGATAAAAGGGACATTTTGAGCAATCGATATAATATCCATACCCGCAATCATGAAGCTGCCTGTCATGTTTCGAGTATACTACAGAGAGAATAGCAACTGTCGCCACCTGCAATTCCAATTTCCTTATTTTTTCAACATGTTATATATTTGTACTTGGGCTAATTAGTCCCAGATTTGGACGAATTTTAATCTTCTAGTCTATATGTTATGATTAACATTATTATAAGTATCTCTTTAATTTATTCTTAATCAGAACAGTTCTTAGCGATGACTGCGTTTAGAACAACATCTGAGCATGACTGCTTTGAGAACAACTCTTGACCATGACTGTTTTTAGAACAGGTTATGACCGTTTTTAGATCTGTACTTGACAATGTTTTTAGAACAATTCTACAACATGACTGCTTTAATAACTGCTTTTAGAACTGTTCCAGAGCCTAGAACTATTTTAAGTTAACTGAGAGCAGTCACCAGAACTGTAGTGGGGTTTCCTCTGGCTTAAAATAGCACAAACTCCATAAACCTTTTACAGTGGGTTCTTTATTTGGTACATAGTGTTGATACATATAGAAAAAACCTTGAAATAACAATGAATACATTTTACTATCATAATTTAACTAGTTTTAAATTAATAACAATGGTGGTAAAAATAATAATTATAAACAATACCAAATAAGGAAATATTTTGTTTTCCTAATGACAGTTCTAAAAATAAGCTATTCCAAATTCCGTGATCAAAATGGGTCTAGTTCATTTTGTGTGTATTTAACCATGTTTCATGTAATAGCTATGTATTATATTCTGTTGCAGTTATCAAGAGAACAGCAAAATATCACAGTTCTGTATGGACTGTGGAAGCCTCAATGTAAAAAATATTTAATAAAAATATAAAATATAACTTAAGCAATAGTGTTAATGCAAACAAAGCATAAAGCTTGCAAACCATAAGCAAAGGATACAAAATACTGCAAGCAAAGCAATAAGAAAAAAATACTTAAAATACAATACAACAAAAACTACCTCCCATGTATGTGCGAAGGCAATGTATCAGTACACATCAATGAATTACACCATACTATAAATGAATACAACAAGTCACATCATAATTGCTACCTAAAGAACAAATATTAAAATCATAACTAACCTATTCTAATCAGGGCTAGTACTGCTAAAAATCAATAGGCAAATATGGGTTATTTCCCTTGAAACTTTAACTCTTTGCATTTAACTAATATTTACACCAATATTAACTAAAATTACATGTAAAACACTCATACAGTCTAGATTTAATAGTTGTATTAAGATTTTATGAACAGTTAGGTTTTAGTTATCAATCTATAACATTTTACTCAATTTTATCAGTTGTACATAATTCTAACATATTTTATTCAGTTGTTATATATATATTTTAAGGTTTTTAATGCCTACTTTACATTTATGTTTAGCTCACAAATATTCACACATACTCCAATCTATTATTTACATAATCACACATATAACATTTACATATCTTTCACTCAAAAATGGGCATTAACAAGCAGAATAGTATGTCAAAAGTGCAACAGAATAAGAAACTGACATTCATATAGAATATCCAAAAACTCCCAGATAATATAAATCCTAACAGTAAATTTCACAAATCGGAAACACATCTAAACCTTTTAAATGACCTGGGCAAGAGTGACCTCAAATGAAATAGGTTTCCCGCCTAAAGCTATCCAGGCAAGACCCAATCTAATTAAAATTAGATCTCCACACTTGCTCTTTTATTTTTGTCGCTGCGTGGGAGATCTAACAACATCCCATCTGGGTTCACGTCAGGGGTCAAAATTTGAATAAGGTCGCAACCTTTCTTCCGCCAATGAAATCGGATGCCTGTAGCCAATCAGCAACAGTCTCTTTGACAATGTTCGGATTGCAGGGAAAGATGGCGACGTCCAGTGAAATGAATGAAGCGATTGATAAAATTGTACCACAATTTGAAATAGAGAAATTGAAAGAAGAGCAATCACAGATTTTGACTTGCATTATCAGAGGAAAAGACTGCATGGCCGTCCTTCCGACTGGATTTGGAAAATCCTTGCCGTTTTTAATGAGTATTCTCGTACGAAAGGAATTGAAAATGGAAGGGAAAACTATAGTATGCTGCCCATTAGTTTCTCTCATGAAGGACCAGGTCGAAAGGGCTAACAAAATACCAAATTTGAAAGCAACATATAGATATAATTATTAGTGTGTTTGTTTACGTTTTGCGAGGTCAACAATACGTGTAATGCAATATGAAACGTCTTTTGGTGTGAACGATTTTAAAAATAGTTTAACAGTTTGGTTTCAAAGCACAAAAAGTGTGAAGAGATTCTATAACATTATATGTGACTTTTTTCCCAAAAATGCATGGCGTTTATGGGCATTCATCAACCCCTGATCCCCCCTTTTTTACAGTTTACAGGTACACGTATGTACAAGATTAAATTAGCCAACATTTTAATAATACTAAGTTTTTATAAACCAGCATACATATGTATGAAAATGTATCCATGCATGTGATATTGGCAAAAGGTTTAAATTCGCGGTTTTTTGACCACCAAAACAATGATCATTTTAATTTCGCTCATTAATTTAGGTCCCACAAGCATAGTTTTCCTGGTAGGCAAATTAATTTATAAATTACTCCTGACATGTCTGTGTTGGTGTCGTAACGATGGCAGTGTACATGCAAAACAATAACTTATTAAGACATAAGAATTTTATATGTACAATGTATTAAACATTAAACATTTACAATATATCAAACATAAATGATTACAAATACATGTACAAATGTACCACAGTAAATATGAATATTTTAAACCAACAGGGGTCAAGTGGGAACCAAACAAACATTAGAAATACATTTTATGTTATGCAATGTACGAATGTATGTATCACTCTTTCAACTGTAAATGTGACTGTATCCACGTAGGGCACTACATGAAGAAGACCTCCTGTGCACTAATGTGCCTTTTCATCCTGTGACACCCTTGTAAAGACATGTATGTACCCAGTTCTGAATTGTCTATATGAGTTTCATTTGTAGAGTTTTCTATCGGTTCTCTGTCCACAATAGCGTATATATTAAACAAGTGTAATGATAATGTCTTTCTATCTGAAGTACGGTAAGATGGCAAGACATTTTTGTCCCAGTTGTCTCCTATGATCTGGTACTTTGTAGTTCCTCCATTTGACAAAGAATCTCTTAGGGACAGGATCTCTGCATCAAGTTTGTGTTCCGCGCTCGACAATTTATCATGAATGGTTTTCGGATGTACACACACACCAAGTTTTGCTAATCTTTCAATATCTGTTAGGAAAAAACAGAGTAGTATGAGGTTTTTATCTGGCACAAAAAATAAAAAAAAAGATTAGAGGATGACATGCCCCCGCCCAAGATTGAATCAATTAGTGATTGCTTAGTAATGATATTTGTGTCTGTAAGATACATATAATGCCTCCGCTAAACACATGTTACTACAAAGACAACCTATAGCTGAAGACCTTTAGGCGACATCAAGATGTAGACAGGAATAAAAGCCCTGTCCTTGATAAACTGGAGTTTTCTATGTATCGTGTGCGTTTTTGTCACATGTACATTCACTCCATATCCTTTCATTTTTCCTGGGGTATGTACCCTCTATTACTAAATCACAAAAATAAGAATAACTTCAACAAAGTATTTTTTTGAAAAATGAAGAAAAATAAATATCCGTACCACATGCGCATCTTCAATATAAGTACAGATGAACCGCAAAATATATGCTTCATATCATCAAAACTGTAGGGAAGACTTGTGTATACAATCTATACACACATACCCTCTATTGCAAATTCAACCATGTATATTCTTAAGAAAATGACTAAAATCAAAATCCTTTCTTCATACACATCTTCAATATAGGAACAATATGATCTGCAACATAAAAACTTCCTACCATCAAAACTGTAGGAGGAGTTGCACGGACAAAATATGTACACCATAGTACACTCTATTACAAAATCACCAAAAATACCAAAGTGTAATGATGCCAGATGAGAGAAAAAAAAAACCCTCTTAATTATCAAATATTATTTCAAAAATATGAGATAAAAAGTCATAATTATGCGATATTATTTCACAATTATAAGATAATAAATCATAATTATAAGATAATTATCTCATGATTATTAGAAAACATCTCAAAATTATGAAATACTATTTCATAATTATGAAATAATTATCTCATTATCATAATAATGAGATAACATCTCATAATGACGAATTTTTATCTAATAATTATGAGAACATTTCATACTTTTGAGATAATATCTCATTATTATGAAATATTATCTCATAATTATGAGATTACATCTCTTACTTATGAGATAACATCTCATACTTATGAGATAATTATCTCATAATTATGAATTATTATCTAATAATTATGAGATAATATGTCATAATAATTAATTATTATCTAATAATTATGAGATAATATCTCATAATAAATGAAATAATATCTCATAATTATCAGATGTTATCTCATAATAATGACATACATGTACTTATCTCATAATTATGAGACACTTGTCTCATAGTTATGAGACATTATCTCATAATTTTTTTCATGTGGCATCAATATTCCTCCGTAAAAAAATACTATGTTCAACAATAGGAAAAAGAAGGGAAACGGGGAATTTGTCAAATAGACAACGATCCAAAGGGGAGTTATAACAACTCAAATCCACCATAAGATCTTCAATGAACGGTGAGGAAACCCCACACCCAACGGTAGGTCGGAGTTGGCCCCTAAATAAAGAGTAATCAAGTTCAGCGAAATAAACATCATCGTATATTTTGGCAATATTGCACCAATATCGAGATCCTTTCTACATGCACATCTTCAATATATTAGGTACAAAAGAAATGCAAAATAAAAACTTTGTAACAAAAACTGTACTTTTATTATTGTTCTTCATATTAAAGTTTCATGTGGTTTTCATCCAAAGACAGAATACAGTACTTACTCTTTGTGTATAGCCTCCATGAGCCAATAAAAATCCAACCATATACTGGATTGATGACATTTCTTGAGATCTGCCATGCAAACCTATTGCAGCAGTTACCATAATGTGCATGAAAGGCTTGTTGGTTACTGTGGATGGTACGTCACTTACAATTGAAGACACTATATGCAATGTTGAGGGGCAAAGATTTTTAAAGTCACTGTACACCTGCTCCCAATTGAACTTGAAGAAATCGTCATATCCTTTCCTTTGAAGTATTGTTTGACTTCCTCTCTTGCTAATGGTTTTGCACTCCTCTTGTATTATCCCTGCAGTGCCAATAACAATTTCTGTAGGATTTGACTTGCATAGTGTTTGAACAATAATTCTGTTAGTTTCCCTGCTGTCTGTTTATGCCCTGCATATGACCTTGTGTGATTCTAATGTTATCACTGAAGTCTTCTTTCCACTTGGATAGTAAATTGTTACCTAATGCAAATATAGTAAAACTGGCATAAATATATGTACATAATGGTGTTTGTGGTGTTGTTTGCAAAATACTCGTGGGGTTCCAATTTTCGTGGATTTCGTGGTTTTTAAGTCCCCAACGAAATGCATTTTCCCTCAATAGCTTTAATCCATAGAATTCGAAACCACAAATTTACGTACCAACGAAAAAGTGATTCATATGAAAGCCACGAAAATTGATGTCCACGAATAAAAGTACTTCCACAGTATATGTTGTCAAAGTGTGAAAAAGCAAATATGTAAAAATTTTCTTTTCATATATGCACACACACACAAACGAAACATGTTCCACGTCTATAAGTACTCTGTGTCACATATTCAACATTATCCCTATAAATTGTTGGGAAAAGTAAAAGAATACATCGAGACAAAACTTTAGTAACACACCCCCCCCCCCCCCCACACACACACACAAACAACGGACTGAACTGTAGAGCTTCTAACATTGGTATTCAAATGATTCTTAAAGAATTACATGTCGAATCTTTCAAGATGAAGTTATTTTTGTACATATTTAATCTTCAATTGCTAGGTTAATATTTTTGCAGGCTGGACGCTTTGTTGTAACATTTATAATGGCATCACATAAACTGACTTTAAGGAAAATTTGGAACTTAAAAGAGTCATTCATGCATGAAATATTGGTCATGTTTTAAACTCCATAATGCTCCCCAAGATGTACCGTTTGAATGACTGCTACACCATTGTCCATATCCTAATCCACTTTTATCTTTTTATCTTTCTCACAGTGTCTGAGAAATGGACCTTTACACAGATGCAGCGTATGTGCATACCCCCCTTTTTTAAGAAAAAAAAAACCATCCCAGAACATATGAAGTAGAACAATAAATGTAACAGAAGAGGAATTTCAATGAACATAAATGTACGACAGCATTATGTTGAATGAAAAATATAGATATAGCCATAATAAACAAGCGTTATTTTATTTATTTTTAAAGTAATCTCAAAAAGTTATTTCACTGACATGAAATTATTTTCATGTCTTCAGTCAACAAGAAGGGGGACAGCAATACTGCCGTCTCATTATGACCACTAAAAAGTGTGATCATGTACATTGTAGAATGTAATAAAAAATCTATTTCTCATCCAATATTTTGAAAAACAAAAATACAGCTGTCATGGGGATTTCTATAATATCCAAAATTTCATCAATTTTAATGATCATTAATTTTGAAGAAACTAATTAAAGGGTCATCACAGAATCACAATGTTTCTCTTGAAAGGCTGCAAAAAAGATATTGGAGGGTGGGGATGAGAATCTCAGATTTTTTTTTATTATAGCCTAACTAAGGAACTAAAACTAGCTACAAATGTTTATTAGAAAACCAACAAAACTTCAGGCAAAATGCCTATTTTGGATAGAGAAACATAACTGAAAAAACAACAACATAAGAATGAAAACTTTTTAAAATATTCTATATTGCTCAACCATTTAACCATTGAATGGTGAATAAAAAGATATGGAGTAAATACACATGAGACAAAGTCTCTACAAATACATGGTAAAAAACAAGCAAAGGAACAACGCTTTTATTGTTGGTCACCATGAGGCCTTCAACAATGAAGTATACTCCCGTCCCTAGAAATTTATAGCACTGCTTCCATTTAGGCAGAACAGCTGTGCAAGTCGCATGATATAAACTCCTCCCATTCAAAGCTGTCAGTAATTTAGACAGAGATTTCAATTTTTTTCCATAAGGGGGGGAGGGGGTCCAGAACCCAATATTTTAAAAACCCCTTAGAATTTTAAATATTTTCCAACAATAGGGGGCCTCCCCCCTAAATCCGCCACTGAAACCTATATTCCAGATATGTCTCAAAGTCTCAGTCCAACATATGCATGCTGTTCAACAAAATTTTCTGTACTAGTTACAACACAGCAAGGATACATGTATCTGTATACAGTCTCCATACCTGGTTCATTTCTTGCTTAAGGCTCACAAAACATAATATAAAACAAAAAACAGGTGTGAGAGGGTATGATCCTACATGTATTTAAAAAAAAATTTACCATGATATTTTAATAGAATGTACATTGTATAGCTGACACCTTTCATTTCTAAGTACATTGTATATTCGACTTAAAAAATGTAAAATAAATATTTCACTTTTCTATACATTTCAGGTGTAATAGAAATAACATATAGACCATACAAGTACATGTATCCTATATATGCTGTAATCAAAAACAAAACAGAACTCATGAATTTTTTAAAACCTTGACAGTTCCATCCTTTGTCCTGTTTGATAACACGTTCTCTTTCTCTTGGTTTTCAAATCCAAGAGATCTTTTAGACTTAATGACTGTTTCTGGTGAAGACGACAGAACAATTAATAAATAAGTTATACAACAAAACAGGTATGGGACAACAATGTACATTGTTTAACCCCACCGCAATTTTTGCGCCTGTCCCAAGTCAGGAATATGTTGGTCATTGGCTTGTCCTTGTCTTCTTATAAAATTTTAGTTTCTTGATATTTGGGTTATTGGATGTGGTTTGTTTCCATTGATTTATTCACTTTTTTACCTTTTCGGGGCCATTTAGGGCTTACTATATGGTGTGAGGTTCCTCACCGTGTTGAAGACCATATGGTGACCCCTAGATGTTTTGTTTTGGGTCGTTTTAACCTGGATATGGGATGTTGTCTCCTTGACATTTACCCCATTTCCTTTCTTTTTCATATGTACCCTACAACAAACAGAAGTTACATGTAAGATATCAAAAGTAGGCTGCGAAATGTTTGAATAACATCAAAATGATAAACCAACACTGGGTAAAGCACAAATGTTACAGACCAACGGGATTATCAATTTGCAAAGGGATATTTTAGTCAAGACTTAATGGAATGTATATGGGAACACCAAACTTAAACGAGCCACTTTAGTTTTCAAGAACACGATGCCAATATTCAGAAGTGATTAATATCTGTCATGTCGTGTCAAACATGAGGTGTATATAAGAGCCATTGCTGACAGGCTAATGGTAACTTCTAGATGATAAACAACAAAACAGTGTTATTATATCCACTATTTTTTTTCATTACATTGTACATTGTCTTATTTGAATAAACCATAATCCTGAATTTAAGCAGGAATAGTATGAAAAGAAAATTTTATTCAAACATTGATATTTTGTCAACAGTATCAGTTCAAAAGATCGGCTTGAGGAGCATGTATCAGGCACTGTTAATATACCATCCTAGACAGGTATGTATACATACATTTAATAATGAAGTGAGTGTAGTATCAACCTTTTGTCTCTAAGTTTGCACTGGAATTGCAACAGGTGCAAATTGTTTGGCCACCAAATGATGTGAATCAGCATAGAGAGGCCTAAGTCCTGGCATGATCTGAGTAGGGGTTTTCTGAGTTGGGTTTATGGTCAATTCAGGGATTTTGACCAAACGACGGACTTCTATGGTTGGAAGTTTCAGTTGTTTCATGGCTTGACTTGATATACCTGGTGATCTAAGCAGTCTTTTACTTGATTGTAAATCTTGTGACAGCACTGACGCACCCTTTGGGTTCAAGTATGATTTATTTATTTCCCCTTCCAGCCGTTTCAATTCGTCTCGCATGTGAAGCACTTTCTCTATTTTCTGGTAGCATTTTTTACATACACCACTTACGTTAGTGTCATCGACATACTCGAAATCCGGTAGAACTTGGCGAATGCTTTGCAATCGTGAATCGGTTAACTTGTACTTTTCATGAAACAGTTTAGTTGTATTCTCGCCAGTTGCGAGTATTTCAGTGACTACAAATGAAAAGTTACATAGAACGCATACGTTTGATCTACTGTAGACCCGTTTTGGCGTGGTAAACCTGATAGATTCCATGTAAATATCGTATAAATTACTTAATCGGGAAATACATGGGGCTGCCATCTTGTTTCACTATGGTCATGTTTGGCGGGTAAATTACCTCCCTTCCTCGGATTTCGACAGCAATTTTCCACTGACAACTACAGTCGGCTTACAGTGAAGATTTTGGGAGCGCGATTTTAATTGGACGATCAATTTTGACCCCGACGTGAACCCAGATGGGATGTTGTTAGATCTTCCACGCAGCGACCAAAATAAAAGAGCAAGTGTGGAGATCTAATTTTAATTAAATTGGGCAAGACCATCCAATGAAAATAGGAAAATACTCTTACAGGTATTAAATCAATAAGCGAAACACCTGACTGATTTAGCAGATTTCATTCTGACTATAATTTATAAATATAACCTAGTCCTAGTATTTCTATTATACTCCAACTAGTATAATAAATATTCCATACTGATACATATATCCAATATCTGTAAGACATATAAAAATATGAACTATTAGCAAAAATCCAACGCTACCAAGAACAGTTCTAAGTAAGAGGTTATGACTGCACCCAACTGTATATTCGCGGTGGCGGCCATCGTGGATGAGGTACAAACATAAAAATCACAAACTTTGAAGGAAATCATCCAAGGGCTCAGTAGTTTCAGAGAAGATCTTTGAATGCATTTCCTATAGAGTCATATGTTAAACAGTGTTCCCCGCTGGCGGCCATCTTTGATGAGATGCGAATCGGCTGGACAAATGTAATAATTGTACTCCTTTGTAAGCTTAACACTTTTGCAGTTCAAACTCCTATATGGGTCGTCAAATTTTCTTCAAAATGGAAAATTGAAGAACAAGAAGATCTCCACTTCACCTCTATCTTCAAACATTTTCAATTTATTTACTATGTCCTTATAAAATTTCTCTTCATTGCTCTCATATTTACCCTGTCGTGGATCTCAGTACTCTTAATGGCTTTATGTAAGGTCAACTATTTATATAATGCCCAGAATTATGAATAAGGACATATTTGCCCACGAATTTATTTTCTTTATTTCTATTATTTTCACTATTTTCACTGTTTTCTGTAGTTGATGAAAATACTTTTTTTCCACTTTTGTATTTCTTAAATCCCATATTTGCACCCCTACCATCACATGACCACGCGTTGCTTAATCGTTTCTAGTTCCCCAAACGTAAAATCTTTGTTACTTTGCTACAGTATTTCACACGTTTCTAATTTCATGGGCAGTGCCATTTGTAATAAGTAGATGAGTTTAGATTCATGATTTATGAGAGTAACAGATTAATATTTATACGGTATTACTATAAACATTTATACGTCATGATGTCGTATTTTTAGTGAAAACCGAGTATAGTGGCTTTTTCGTGTTAAATTTGGCGTGACTGAATTGACGCCCCACGAATCACAGGGGACCTGTTGCAATATTTACGATAAGAAATGAATGAATATCGAGACAGTGGATGGTCTACAATGTGGAATATAGGACGCCCACTATCTCAATATTCATGTGATTATTTCCAGCATAACAACTGTTTACTCTCCACTGTTACACATGATACACGGATCCATTTGATTTTCGGGGGGGGGGGGGGGGGGNTTTGTAGAGAAAAAAATCTGACCTTGATTTTGGCTAAATAAAATCTCTGACCAGCACGTTTGTTGGAAAAATAGTCTAGCTAAGCAAATTTTCCTACCATAGTGTATTTGGCAAAAAAAGATAATCTCCAAGAGGGCTATTAAAATTTCCTGTATCTGGTGAAAATCATCACTGTATACTGCACTTTTTCACCTCGGAGAGTATTCATGGTAAGAAGCGTTTATCGGAAAAAATAACTTTTGTTTTTCATGATGTTAACCGATGAAATTAGGCATTACATCAGTAACAATTGGAATTATCTTTGTTAAGTTGACTGGCGAACATTGAAGCAATAATTTAACTTCATTGTTTTCCCCTGCGCCTATCTCAGCCTGCGGAGTTATATCAGGTTGAACTGGAGTTATCAAGGAATTCTCCCAACGTTGGACAAGCAATATCCTTTTTATCCGTTTTGCAAGAAAGAAATCTTTATTATATGAAGAATCTGTTATATTTTCTGCTTTCAATTTTGTAAACAAATCGCCGTCGCCAATAAACAAACATTCACAAACGAGACGTTAGAAATACTACAGAAACTAGGTTGCTAATAGCTTAAGACGTTGTGACGTCCTAAAATGACAAGGAACTGGAGTAAAAAATCTGGACTATCCTGCAATGCAAAACTGACTTTATTTTGATTTTCTTACATGGTTCGATCAAAACATTTCTAAATTTAAGAATGTCAACCATCAAATAATATTGTGTAGTCATACAATAACTACAAAAACATAAATCATTTTGTAAAAATAGGATGAATCTTATTTCCTGTGCATCCTTGGGAGAATTTGACACTAAACCTACATGACTTTTGTGTAATAAACTATTATACAGAAATAGGAAATTAAAGACAATAAAAAAGTTATCCGAAATTTGGAGGCTGGAATATTGTAAGCACCAGTATATTAGGCTTGGGGCTCTTTCGCTTAATGCAAAAGTTTTTATAGGCCCGTCTTTGACGGAACGTATTATGGTATATTGGTGTAGGTCTGTCGTTACACGTCTTAATCTTACTGGAGAACGCTTTGGTCATTTTTCTTTTAACTGAGCAGGATTGTCTGGTACTACGGAAGAATGCTCTTTTTCCTTTCCTTTGCAGTGGATTTCCCATTCCAGAGTTTTGGACTTTGAAAATCCAAAAATGCATGAAATGGTTTTTTCTGTCCACACATTGTACTTTAACTTGAGAACCCTTTGATCATTTTTTTTTAAAACTTTGTAGGACTGTTAAGTACTACAGAAGACAGCTCCCTTTGGTTTTTTTCATGGAGAGATATTCCATTCCAGTGTTATGTTATACAGCTCATTTAAATCAATGCAGTTGGAGTAAACATATGTGTTATGGTCTCATGTTCATTTACTCCATATCCTTTCATAAAATAATTATGGAACTTGGAATTTTCCGAAAATAAGTAAATTAGTCTTAATTATTGAAAACATTGATAATGCTTTATTTCATGGGATCACTACCCCTTACCCATCAACATTTTTATTACTCATGATAAGATGAATTGATCGATAAAATGAGAAGTCCTCTGGGGTGGTGTCCTGCTCCGACCTCACCAATTCAGAATTATATTTATATCTTGAAACCGGTTGAGATCCCCGCCCCTAACCTAAATATATTTTGATTACACATAAAAAATGAATTGATTTTCACATAGAATTCCCTTGCCTCTTTCATCAAGTAACACACTGTACTATATCAGATTGAGTTTTTAGTTCCAAAAATCAGTTTAATGCTCTAAGTGGAGACGGGCATGTCATGCACTCTTGGCACAGTTGTTTATTTGATAGTTTTTTCATTAAAAATGCTACATTGTGTATAAATATTTCATTGCCATGTACAATTAGACGCCGCCCTCTAGAATCACTCCCCTGATTTTGGACAACTTTTATCTATTATTTAGATTGATTATCAGAATTCCATGAATAAAAGAATAAAATGCATGATTTCCTTCTGTTACTTTATCGGGAAGATGGTAATGAATGCACACACAATGAAATTTGCCTCATCTTTTATAAGATGACTTTCTTGATAAATGTCGAAGATGGCAAATCTTATACTAATGTATATGAAAAAAAAAAGGAAATTGGGTAAATGTCAAGGAGACAACATCCCATATCCAAGTTAAAACGAATCAAAACAAAGCTGTTTTTTCGACGATGCAATATCCTTATTTCACAAAAAAAAAAAAAAACAAAACAAAACAAAAAAAAAAAACAATTATCCTTCTACTTAAAGGTACAGTACACACTGTAACACAGAGTGTTTCAGTTACAAAACACTCACGACTGACATATTTTACACATTAAACACCAGCAAACGTCCTGTTGTTATGACATAGAATATACTGGATAGTCATAAATGTCAGTGCAAACGTCAGCATTTCACTAGCAATTGTCCGTGTTTTCACTCATGTCAGACCAGGATGAAACAAATACTCTGTGAGTACTGTATCATCTAAAAAACTCTGTTAAATTAGCTCTACGCTCTGAATACCCATTGCAGATGGAGGCGCGAAAATTTTTAGAGTATTTCTTGGTAAAACATTAGGATATTCATTAAAAATACTTGATTGTCCCAAAAAGGGTCAGTTCCAACCCCTCGGACCCCCCCCCCCCCTTTTTGGATCATCCAAGTAATGGGGTTGTTGAAAATTTTTGGAGGGATTGGATACAGGTCTGAATTCTAAACACAGATACCATCATAAACTAAATTTGCAATTCCATTGCAGTCTTTTGATGAAACTTTGCAATCCCGATTAATGTACATGTAGATCAACATGCCAAAAGAATGCAGTGCTGCAGTGCCTTTCATAAATTTCATGAACCAAAAAAAAAAAAAATCATGAAAAATTAATGAGAAATACATTTATTATATGTAATGTTAGTCCAGTATGCATGCCATACTTTACATACAGAGACTGTACTTATAATTAACTACCAGTCTTAGACCAAATAAGCTCTAAAATGAGAAATATCACTGATTGTAATTAATTATATATAATCAAATATAGAAGAATGTTCTTTAAGTCGTTAATGAAAATGCTCTTCTGCTGACTTTAATATTGCATATTTCGACGCCAGATTTTGCATGGTCGTGTAAAAATATTGTACACTTCTGTAACCACTTTTAATTTGATGATTTCAAATATATACAATGGAAAGAAAAAAATACCTTTTAAAAATGCTCCATGCTTTTAAAGGGACAATATTTTCGGCGCACAATTATCGACAAGACTGGACCATCCTAAAATAGGTATTGGCAGGTATTACCTGAAGTCAGATGATAAACAAGTCTCACTTTGGCTTTTACCATGTGCTTAGTACCCCTTTTAATTCAAGAAAAACATATCCGTAAATGAAATAATTCAACAAGATATCCCTACATGTAATTGGAGGATGCATGCATTAAATGCAGAAGAAATATTTGAAAGAAATTGTTAATGTACTTCTAATTTCTATTCGGTGTTTACAAACAAAATGTCTGTGGATTACAATTGTTAACCCCGAACGAGTACACCTTGCTATTATTAGGTAGGTCAACTCGGGTCGTCTATTTCACCAAGTTACTTGGTAGCCCTTAAAATGGGACAATCCATCTGACAATTAGAAATGTTCACCTGTTTGAAAGAAATTGTGAAAATGCACATGACTGCCGACTTTTGTCCATGCCGTAAAAGGAGAATTCAACATTTTTGTCTCGCCTATGACGGATGTCGCGAAGGCGAGACATAGTGAGCACAGATTCCGTCGTCGTCGGCGTCGGTGACGGCGTCGCTAACATTTGGTACTTTCTCAAATCATATTCAATATCAATGAAATTTTGACACAATATTCAGTACAACTTCATTATTATTTCCAAAGTTATTTTTTTGAAAAAAATAATTCCATTTTTCCGTTTTTTTCCATTAGTTGGACTTAGTTGTTTTCGATGATTTGTTTTTGTTTGCACAATATCTCAGCACCTACATGCTATAGATAGATGCTTTTTGGTAAGTGGTTACATCTTTAGTAGTGACCAACATCCATATCAGAATTATGTCACCATGACCTATATTTTCCGCTTCAAAGAATTTGGCTAAATTTTCTATTAAGGTCCATATATAAACTATATTTAAACAAAATTGAGAATGAGGACTTTAATTTTGTTGTAGAGTTGTTGCATATAGTCCATAAATTCACAATAAGCTTTCCGAATTTTATTCTGGTTCCAACTTTGGTAACTTTCCTGAAATTGTCCAAGAGTAACATGTTCTAAAATTTTTGCATACAATCAGGTAACTTGGCCATTTCTTCATACAAAACATAATTCTGAAAACTAAGAATTAAGAATGCAAAAATATGGATGCAATTCTGAAAAATTTCCTAAAAGACAAGCAATTTTTGGGAATTCTTCTTCTAAAAAAAAAAAAAAAAAAAAAAAAAAAAAATGGGAANCAACTCCAAGACCAGATTATCGGATTTTCTCCGAACTTGCAAGGTAGGTAGGTTTCATCATGCTGATCATTTTTACTACACGTTAGATTTGTGATATTTGTTACACTTTTCGAGTTATTTGCCAAAAAAACAAAAATAACTAAAAAAAACAAAAAACAAAACAAAACAAAAACCAAAAAAAAAAAAAAACAAAAACAAAAACAAAAACAAAAACAAAAAAAAAACAAAAAAAAAGAAACAAAAAAAAAACAAAAAAAAACCAGCAATTTACGACTTTGTTCTATTTTAAGTGAACAGCGGCCATGCTGTTTGGTCTTCGGACATATATATCACAAACTATGGAGTGGTTATGATTCAGGCGAAGCTTGGTAAGCAATGACTCAGTAGTTTTAGAGAAGAAGATCTTTGAAAAATGTAACGACGCCGACGACGACGACGGACGCCAACTGATGACAATAGCTCACATGACCTTCGGGCCAGGTGAGCTAAAACTGCAATTAATGATAAATGAATTCACTATTGTAAAAGTCCTTAATCTCTACGGCGACGTTCGTCTAGGTCCTTATTAAGACATTTATATATCCCAACATTCACGATTCACGCGCATTTATTCTTCTCTTTCCATCTTAAATGCACGCAACACTGAACTGAACTGATCTTTTATTTCTCATAAACTAAATACATAGTATAAACAATACAAGTAATACAATGCATGTGTACAACAAAAACAGAAATAAAATATACATTTTTTTAACCAGGAGGTACAATTTTTGAGTTAACAAGTTTTATAAATCTGCATAGTTTTTCTAACACTACAATATTTTTCGAATTAAAAAGTTGAATGAATTTGTAAGTGTTTGGTCTTTGATTGCAAAAATTTGGTAATAATTTTCTCTTAGAGTTAAATGCTTTACATTCCATAATAAAATGGTACTCATCGCCTGTTGCATTACAATCGCAAAGATAACAGAATCCGTCTTGTCTAGGGGTATTCTGCCATCTTCCCGATTCTATTAGTAGGCGATGATTACCACATCTGAAACGGCAAAGTGTAAATAAATTTCTAGCATTTAGTTTAGAAATATAGTTTTCAAAATTTACATCTAATTAGAAAATTCTATAGCAAAGACATTTCGGAGATTGGTTAATTGCAGACAAACAATTTTGTGTAAATTGGTCAACGAGAGACTGTTTTATACGAATGATTGCCAACTTGTCTATATCATGTGTTAACCATATATTTGACATCCAACAGTGATCAAAAATATTTTTCAACTTTGACATCCATTAATATTAAAACCATAATTTTGATGATAAACAAACAGTAAGTTAAACAATTGGCTGAGATTTTATTTCGCCACCAATGATAAGTCGGTGTATGAAATTAATCATTCTAAGTTTAATGTGTATACTAATCGGGTATCTCCCAAGTTCTGCATATACTACAAAACTAGGAGTAGACGGTTTCAATCGCATAACAAGCTTACAAAACCNTATTTTCAAACCCCCATATTTCCGACCCGTACAAGAGAATAGGAAGAACCATCTTGTCAAATAAATCTAATTGACATTCAAATGATAATGAGTTTTGTCTGCATTTCTTTAATACGTCATACATCGCTTTTGTAGCTTGCTCACATAGGTATTTTCTTATTTCTAAAAAAGAACCACTTCTAGAGAAAAATAAACCAAGATATTTAAAGTGTTTAACTATTTCCAATTCCATATTTCCTATAAAATTTTTTACATTCGAAGATATTCGACCCTTCGAAAATTACATTATCTTTGTCTTTTGAATATTGATTTTAAGCTGCCATTTATCACAGTAATCAGAAAAATATTTATCATATTCTGTAAATCTTCCTTACTCTCCGATAACAAAACAGTATCGTCTGCATAAAGCAGTAAAACAATTTAAGATAAATAATTAATTCAGATTCTAAATCCTTAGAGATACTGTCTAAGCCAATCAAATTTTTCTCCTGTAAAAATTCGAGCAAATCGTTTAAGAATAACACAAAGAGAATGGGGAATAGGTTTTCACCTTGTCTGACTCCCATCTCACAGTCGAAAAGGTCATATTTTTTTACCATTATGTAAAATACAAGACTTAATATTTTCATACATGTTTCGAATAATTCTAAAGAATTTTCCATTTATGTTATATTTAAGTAATCTATGCAACAAAAAATTTCTCTGAACAGAATCGAATGCCTTCTCAATGTCTATAAAGGCGCAGAAAAGGCTTTTTTTTCTTAATTTGAGTAGTTCAAACATTGAATATAAAGAAAACATATGATCAGTGGTAGAATATCCTGACCTGAATCCTGCTTGATTTTCATGTAATATAGATAAATTATCTAGATAGTCAAAGAGCCGATTATTCAAAATTGAAGTAAAAACTTTCCCCACGCTTGATAATTATGTAATCGGGCTACAATTTTGAGGCTCAGCTTTGGTACCTTTGTTTTTATAAATGGGAACTATATTTCCAATTAACAATGCATCAGGTAATATCCCTGTATCTAAAATTGTATTAAATAAACATGTAAAAATATTTTTCATAACATGTATCGAAGAAGAAATATATTCATTAATAACAGATTCAGATAACTTTATTCTCATAAACCAATTTACAAAGGTATTGAGAAAATACAATATAATATATACATACATAAATATAAATGTTACAAATGGCAGATGGATAATTCTATAAATAGAGAGCGAGGGAAAAAGAACAGAGAACAATTGTTACATTTGCAAGAACTTAGCCAGGAGGACGTACTTTTTCATTAATTATTCTAATTAATTTACATAGCTTTTTTTAGAATAGATACTTTCTTTGATCTAAATAATGATTGAAATTTAATAACGTTTGGACGAGTGATATAGAAATTTGTAAGGAGATTCCTTCTCTCATTTGCAAGTCCAGGACACTCTAGGATATAATGATATTCATCTCCTATTTCATTCCTAGTACATAAATTACAAATCCGTTGGTCCCTTTGGATATTCACCCATCTTCCTCGTTCTATAGGTAAATAATGGTTGAAAATCCTGAATCTGCAAAGAGTGAAAGAATCCCGGTCTTCCAGAATATCAAAATATTCTTCAAAATTTAAATTTTCCTTAAAAATCCTGTAGTTAATAGTTTTGGATGATGTTTGCAAAGTCGAATACCAAGATTGTTTAAAATGGTCTATTAATTTTAATTTAATACTTGATACGATCCATTTTGACGGAACGGCATCTTGTTGAGTAAAAATATTTGAAAACCCACAATTATTTAACGTATCTGAAATACTTTCTATCCAGTTTAATTGAAAATCATTTAACATAAAATGTAAATATGATAATCGATATATTTGAGCTGATATTTTGTTTTGTCCACTGTCCAAAAGTTTACTCCAATATGCAATCATCCTACATCTTATGCATATATCTAACGGAAAACGACCAGTCTCACCATACACTATAACATTTGGTGTAGATGTTTTCATGTGTAATAAAAATTTTACAAATTTTAAATGAACTTGTTCTATGGCACTATTATCGGCATATCCCCAAACTTCTCAACCATACAGCAATATGGGTTTGACAATTTTGTCAAAAAGGTCAATTTGACACTGGATAGATAAATTATGACGTCTGCCCTTTTGTAAAACACTGTACATTGCTTCTGTTGCTTTTTCGACCAACTTCTTTTTTGCTTTAAAGAACGAACCCGATCTCGAGAAAATTAAACCGAAATAGTTAAACTCACTTATAATTTCTATATTTTCACCATTAAATGTAAAATTAATATTTTGTGGGAGACGACCCTTTGAGAAAATCAAAATTTTGGTCTTTGAAACGTTAACTGTTAATTTCCAGTTATCACAATATTCTCTGAAAAAATCTAATTGCTGTTGTAAGTCCTCTTTGGATTCAGACATCAAAACAGTATCGTCAGCGTACAATAAAACAAAAAGTTTCAAATATATATCTAAATTTTGCTCTAAGCTATCTGATATACATGTTAAACCATTAATGTCTTTTGATGACATAAAATCAACTAAATCATTAATATACAAAGAAAATAAAAGAGGGGATAAATCTTCCCCTTGTCGTACTCCAACATTACAAGGGAAAAAAATCAGAAAACGATGAATTGTATACAACACGAGATTTGATATAATTATACATATTTACAATTACGTTATACATTCTACCATTTATGTCGTTTAAAAGAAGCTTACACCACAAACCGTTTCTCCATATACTGTCAAAGGCCTTAGCGAAATCGATGAATACACAGTATAATTTCTTTTTCTTATTTTTCATAAGTTCAAAAAGACTATTTAGTATAAAAATATTGTCTATAGTAGAATAGTTCTTACGAAAGCCACTTTGATTGTTATATATTATTGAAAAATCCTCTACAAACTTCGTTAATCTTTCATTTAAAACAGATGTAAAGAGCTTCCCAAAACAGCTTAAAATCGTGATGGGTCTGAAATTAGCGGGGTCAGTAGGGTCGCCTTTATTTTTATATATAGGTTGAATATTGCCACTAAGCCATGCATCAGGGATAAAACCAGTATCGAAAATTACATAAAACAATTTCACGTAAATTGGAATCATGGTGTCAGTTGTAGCTTTGATATATTCGTTTAATACTAAGTCATCGCCACTAGACTTAGATTTGTTGTATTGTTTAGTGGCATATGTATGTCTTCGTCTTCGTCAAAAGTGTTCAAATTTTTAAAAAAGTCATGAAGTACTTCTATAGAAATGTTTGGTTGATTTTTGTGATATCTTTTGTTTAGAATTTTCCAATATTCTTTCGGGTTGTTTGTCTTGCGATTTTTCAACTTTTTTCTCATGTCCCTTCTGTATTTTTTCACACTTTTATCCAAAATTTTCTTATATTCTTTCTCACTAGTTTTCTTTTGTTCTTTATTTTCCGATGTTCTATTTTTCTGAACTCGCCTCTTATCTTTTCGAAACTTTTTTCTTGCTTTTTTACAGTCTATGTTAAACCAAGGTTTTTGGAGAGGATCACTACTCTTTGTGTCTTTCCAATTTCTACGAGTGTACGTTCCAAAAGTTAGTTTCGCAGACTTAGTAAATATATCAGATATATTATCAACTATGTTATTTATAAAGTCTTGGTTAATATCATGTCTATCAAGTGAGTCTAAAGTTGCTGTTAGTATGTCAATCTGTTCTGTGTCAATGTTTAATTTAAAGTCATTCTTTTTTTCAGCTTCAAATTTTCGGACTTTGCCGTTTTCATTTAGAGGTAATGTGTTGGTATCAACTCTTACTTCTTCGGCTAAATAAGTGTCGAAATTAATAGAAATGTCAACAGGACAGTGAATATCAGAGAATAAACTACAAAAATCGAGGACTTCATTTTTTTCAACTATTTTCCAAAAATCTGCAGTTCCAATAAAATTATCGACAACTGCTGTATCTTTGCTAGTCAATTTACCTATCTATTGTCACCAATTCTTCCATTGATAATAAACAAATTATTAAATATACATAATTACCATAGTTATTTTTCACTTTGTCAATATTATTTCTATGTTTCGGTATATCAGAGTTCACAAGTTTATAAACATCATTTGAAAAAATATCAGGATCCACTAGCAGATATGTTATGATCTTGTTTGGCCATTTTGATCTTATCACGATCTTGACAGGCTTAACAAAATTTTGTGAAGACAGTGTAAGATATTAAGTAGTATTTCAAGACAATTGCTTTCAAGAACGATCAAGACCTATTCATTTTATCAAGATGAAACAAGATAACTGCGTTCAAGGGCGATCAAGATGTGTTAAGGTTGTCCCGATCAAACAAGATCAAATTAAGATTTTGTTTGATGTTAACAAACTAAACTGGTCTTGATCCCTGAATGCATTTAACTGGATCTTATTTGATCTAAAACTATCTTAACACGTCTTGATCGTCCTTGAAATCAATTATCTTGAACACCAACTTAAACTCTTACACTGTCTTAACAAACTTGTA
Source organism: Modiolus philippinarum (assembly GCA_002080025.1). NCBI lineage: Eukaryota > Metazoa > Mollusca > Bivalvia > Mytilida > Modiolidae > Modiolus > Modiolus philippinarum. The sequence continues at coordinate 38,406 of MJUU01005210.1, forward strand.
TTAAGCCTATCAAGATCATGATAAGATCAAAATGGCAAAACACGATTTTTATATATTTGCTAGATAATCTACAATAACATCAATGTATTCATTTTCATCTATAACAATAAAATCTAAATTATCTGAGGTTCGACAATTAAAATCACCAGTCAAGCATGTATATTTGATATTTATTGATAAATCTATAAGTTCTCTCTCAATTTCAACAAAAGCTTCTGGAGAGCTATATTTAGTATTTTCTGGCGGTATATATACTACACCAAATAGAATATCCCCATCTAATTGAAATTTTAAACCATTGCACATAATCACTTTCAGTACTTATAATATTTACATACGTCTTTAATTCTTCTTTGTACCCAATAATCAAGCCCCCGATCTTCGATTTGAAAATTTACATCTATTTTTCATATGAAAAATATTAGTGGAGTGACCAAACCCACTTTTTCGAAAATTTAATCGTCAAAAATACTATACGGCTGAATTATATATCACTGGAAACTTTAGAACCTCTTCTTTCAGATTACGGATGTTGTCAATCAAAATTGTGGTACCAGTTTTTCAGGATATTGGGTCAAAGTTCATGACCCGGATAATCAGCAAGATAGTACAAAACATCTAAAACATTTAAAAATGTGGTTTTCTGATAGACAGAAGTATCACAAAGGCATACAAAAGGTTTAATGTTGAAAATAATTGTAAATCACAAAGTTATTTACATTTAAATATACTGAACATTTTAGAACCGCTATCATAAAAAAAGGGGGGGGGGGTCGCTGATTGCAAACTTACAAGTGCAGATAGTTAAATAATATTTAATTATAACAATTTTCTACGGGTTTCTGTTATTTGATATATGATTTATGTTTCATTAAACAATACTTATTGACTAAATCATAGAAATAAGATATATTTTGGTCAAATTTTTGCTTGAAACTGTTCGTGATTTTCAAAGCTAAAAATCAAATTTCATTGAAAACATTGTAAAATGAGACATATAATGTTTTTAAAGAATGCATTTATTTTGAAGCTCATGTGCAAACAAAGATATCTTGTTTTTTCAATCCATATAATTTATAAATTTATATATGTCTATTAACTTCCATGATTCAACTATAAATGCATGACGACTTGCAAAAATGTAGAAGTAAAAGAAAAGAATAAAAATTAAATGACATGAAGGCTTTAGGAGTATTACCAGAGACCAAAAAGAGAAGCTAATACAGGAGTGTGCATACTAGGAGAGCCTTAGATATCATACCAGTATCGCTGATAAAATTCTAAGACCTGGAATCGATTATAGTGAATCTTATAGAAAATGTAATATAAAAGTCAGGAAAATGATATAAGATTGCCACTAAATTTAAATAGGTATATCATAATACTATGCCAAAAACCAATCATATTTTACAAATTTTACCTTTCTATGGCGGTTCACGCCTACTCTTAACGAACACATCCCAAAACGTCCATAATCCGACAGGACATACATGTACGACAAAAATAAAAGCAATAACACTGATATCAGCCAAACATGACACTTGCAAAGCAACTATACAGCCAATACATAACTAGTAAATGGAACAAACAAAAAACTGTATCTGTTTATCTATTTCATAATTGAACTATACAAATAAAATATTTTCTGGTATTCACTGATCATTTTCCTCATTTGTGTTCACTGTAGTGGTATGCGCATTTTTGCATACATCAGATCCGTGACATGCACATAAATCAGTACAAGCAAGGCTTTGTTCAGAGCAGATGCACGATTTCTTGCAGGGCGATTTACCTTTGCATGCACATACAAGGTCTTGCAAGAATTCTGAAGACATTGGTCCCTCAAAGAAAATCGGTTCGAGTGAGTTTTTTCCTTTTTTCCAGCCGTATTCTAAAGGTGATGGGATCGGTGGTTTTGGTTCATGCGATGCAACCCAAATTCTTGTTTGAAGTGAAGCCCGAAGAATATGCTGTCTAAGTGCTGTCTCTGACGGCGGTAACCTGACCAAACTTGCATCTCGGCTAGTAGGTATTTTGACCCGTAGTTTGTTAATATCATGGTGAAGTTTCAGGAAGCTCTTCTTCTGGTCGTACAGCCTTGAAACAAACTTTGTTGCAGAGGAGATGGCGGTATCTTTATCAAAAGATGACAGTTGCTCTAAGCAACTGAAATCAGATGTGGGCTCCTTCAATACCTTGATTACAGACTTCTCGCCGATACCAAACAATGCCGACGTAGCATCGCATCCGGATAATGCGTGTGCAGCTGGAAGAACTCTGCACGTAATGTCAGATAGAGATGAGCATAACTGATGAATTGGCAGAAATCGTCGCCCATCTTTAACACTGCTTATAGTTCCTAACTGGATCCAAAGTTCATCAATAGGGACTTACCTAAGAAATTTATCAATGATTGTTTGTTTTCCTCTACCGAGAGAAACTTCTTCCAGTCAGGGATTGCCCTACCCTCGATCACCTGAAAAACTTTTGTTGTATTTGAGCTCTTTTTACGACGTTCTCGCTCTGCTGATTTTATCGACTGTTTCACATCGTATCGGTCAAACACTTCACACACTGTATAGGCTAATGCAAAGCAACGACACAAAAAGGTAAAGTAATCAATTGCTAGCTCACCAAAAGACCTATGTTTCTTTACATCCATACATTGAACGATTGCCATAGCATCCCTGATATACGTTGTTTGCGACGGATCAAAATCAGGAAGAGTTAAAACAGGGGCATCATCTGTTTCAAACTGCTTTACTAAATCCGACTTGCAAGATTTTCTCATCATGCCATCATCATGAAAGAGGGAAACTGGTATAGGACGAACGGGGTGTGACAACACGTTTTCTATGGTGACATCATCCCTACAATTGGCCAGTACCAAAGCCCGTCTAAAAACTACTTCTGGATTGATGTGACCTGATATAACTTCACCAGATTTGCACTTAAGTTGTGTTTTCGACGTCATGTGTTCGAAAGTTTTCAATTTTGATCTTGATATGGGGCTGTAAAAACTATTTGACAGACCAACAGAGAATGAACCGTTGATGAAGTGTTTGCTCATTTTTTGTCCTTCATCAACTGCGGTAAGTAATGACTCCTGAACTTCTTTTGTAGCAAACATACCGGTAGAGATATTGATAAGACATGATGGATGGTCCTCCACATCAAAGGGGTCAGTCATAGTTTGATTGATATGGTCCAATAGATCTTGAACTTGCTGTTCGTCCCTCCTCATTGCTGTAGGCTTTGTTTCTTCATGTGAATCATTGGAGTTAACTAGAAAACCAGACCTTTCCTTCATGACACGACTGAATGAAGCCAACGAATGCCTAGTGAGCGCCCACCTTATGAGAGCTGATTTCTGGTTTTTTATTCCAATGATTCCGCCCGTACTTTTAGAATCTTTAATAATTGTTTTTTCAGTTCCCATATCGCTCCATATGCCATTGAAGTTTGAAGAAGTTTGATTGACTGCAAACTGTCCATTCTGGAAAGCGTGAAGTACTTGTTGTGGAAGTTCTAGCATGTCTAGAATGTAGGCTGGCATCCATCTCGAGTAGTTCATACGGTTTGTAATGAAAAAATAAGGGATCATACCGACAGATGAACTTAGATGCATGAACCAGTTACCCTCACGCTCTGCTCTGATATTTGCTTACATTATTTCGACCGCGCATAAAAACATGTTCCAGTATCTGAAAGTTGGTGAGGCCTCAAATCCCCAGTCTCGAAAAGATTTCATGAGATTCTGAATGTGACTATCATACATATCAACAAGTTTGGACATCAACTCAGATGACTGTGCTGACTGTCCGGACATACTGTTATGCATATCGAGCAACGTTTCCCAGAAAAGCTTTGGAATTTCCTCAAAGTGTTCAAATGATCTACACCAGTGAATGAACGCTGACAAATACAAAATCATCAAAGCCTCGTAAACTAATGTGAGATATCCATATGACTCTCAAAGATATCTATTCGAGACCATTTTATCTGTTGTGCTATTGAATACAGTTGCTGGTCAAACGTTTGAATAGCATGTTCCTGTCCAGCTTCTACTGACATGTCGAGGCATTTCTTCATTGCTGTATAAATGGTCGACATATCAGATGGTTTCGCATCAATGATAGGTGGATATGACATGACCGTAATATCTGAGTGTTGCTCTGAAATCATGGAATTGAATCCTGTCCAAAACGGGACCTGTTGGCCAGTGCTATCACAAGATATGGGTAAATCTATTATTTGTCTGGACAAAAGTCTCATTAAAACCCAAATGATATCAACATAATTCCCACTATCGCTAGAACAAGACTGTATTTTCTCAAAAGCATTTGTACGACGAGGTGGTTCTATTCTAGTCTTTGGTTTATTAAAAGGTAATGCATTAGTAAGAACTGCCGTAGAGTCATCGATTGTTAGTGACCTATCTTTGCCTCTCCGCACGAAAACAGGGCTCTCCGATACAATTTCAGAAGGAGAAGACTGAAAGACAACTCTTGCTAGGGAATGAAATGTGTTCTTTCCGTCTATTGTTTCTACATTAATGTCTACATTGTCGGAACCCTCTTGAATGAGTTTTCCGCCTTCCCGAAGAGAAACAATGCCTGCAGGAACATATCTATCACCACTAATTCGATCAATTTCATAGTTTGCGACACTGGTACGAAATCGGCGCAACTCCGTATAGCTTGCACAAAATCCATGTGAATAAAGTAGTTCCACAAGATTTTTTGACCCAAATTCGTGATAAACCTGTATAGCCATACCAATATGAAATGGTGTAAACATCTTGCGACTTATGGCCACTATGCATTCACAAAGTGCTAGATATTTCTGCAAGCCATCTGAATGAAAAGTAGGTTTTTTAGCAAATTTAAAGGCCTGCTCATCTGTCAACCAACTGAGAAGTGTATGTAAGGACTGTGGCATAGACTGAAATGAAGAGGGAAGAGACGCGTCATTTGATACCGGATAGTGATCATTCGATAACTCCAACTGAGCTATATCACGTCGGATAATTTCTGCGACTTTATGTAAAAGCTGATCATCAGTTGGTTCAGTAGCCTTCTGACTTTGTTCCTGCTGCGTCAGTTTCAACTCGGCCTTAAGTTCAGCCACCGCTTTCAGGGCGTCTCCTATAGTAACAGAGCTGCTCATGAGAATGTTGGAACTACCTTGGCCTTGTTGTGATTGGATTACAACTGAACTACCGAAATGTTTTTCAAGTTTCCACTGAAGCCTACGACTTGTGATGACGGTATTGGTATTTGGAGGCAAATATGATACACACATTTCTAGCAGAGATGACATCAAAAAAGCTTTCTTGTTATGCACTAGGTCATCGGTGATGTTATTAATTAATGTATTGAAGGCTTCCTCGAAATGGACATCAACTTGATCTTCAGTGCAATCTTCTGTGTTGTCATGTTTCAGATCAACGAGATATTTTGTAATGCACTGGTTGTGATATTTAGCGTTCTGCTTAAAATCACCCCGACTCATTTTATGAATAAGTTTCATATCAGCGCTCTTATTTGCAGCATGCAAAATGCGCTCAATTCTGTCATCAGTTTCAATTTTCTTTAGAATATTACATTTTTTGTACGTCTTGTGATTGCAAAAAACACTACAGTCCCATTCTACAGGTTCAGATTGTGAACGAGTTAAAACTCCTCTGCATTGGTCGGAGCCTTCTTCCGTGCCACTAGCGGATTTTCGTTTACAAAGAACGGCTATATTATGCTTGCTAGTGTATGACTGATAATATTTTCTATGATATAGCATATCTTTACCCCTAAGCTCTGGATTTTCCAAAGACCCAAACTGATCTAGAATTTTTTTCAAATAAATCATCTTTTCGTTGTTCTACAGATATCAGAAATGTAGTCTTACTATTCTCAGTTCAATAAACTAAGTTTCTCGGCGTCATTTGTTTGACAAATGACACATTTTTCAAAATCAGTCAATACTTTTTTACGCTTAGAAGCGCTGGGACCAAGCTTTAATGGACTTTGAATGTCTGACATTTTTTCCCTATTATATGCGTGTTTCTAAAAATAAACACGCCCTACACAATCAAACTCAATCCTCCTCAATCTAACAAATGAACACAACAAAAATAGTCAACAACCACTCAGAACTTTACAATATCAACATAAACCCAATTTTATACTAAACGTATTATCAAATTAGACGACTGAAGCCAAAAAAATATTTGGTTACAATGGTGCATTCGACAAGCAAGATAAACAAAATAGTTGTAAAATACAAAACGTCTCGGTGCGGCTAGTAGAGAAGTCCGTGTTTAATCAAGTATTTTGAATTTCACGGTGTATTCTTATTCGATGTTATGTGGTTAACAGAGAACACAAATATCAGAAAAATGTTTTATTATGATTAGCACAAGGATGAAACTTTTATATGATTTTATTTTCTAAACAATTCTATTAAAAGATTTCATTTAAATACATTTGAAATGAGATCAAAGCAGGAAATTCACAGGTAATATATATTTCAAACTTTAATAATTTACATGAAACGGCTTTTACAAACATTTAGGGGCGCATTTTAAAATCTGTAATAACCAAAGAGTTGATCTGTTGTAAAAATAATTGAATATGTTAGTTATTTTACAAATAAAAATACCTTTTTTACACCCACTATCAAAGCAAATTTTCACAAAAATTGCGCAACAAAAGTTGATTTAAAAAAGATTGAGCCATACGATTTCTTGACAACAGGTCAAATTTGATGGATAAACCATTTTTCTACCCACAAGCAAAATTTTAGCCGTATAGTAATAATTGCAATTAAACTCCGTTATTAGACGTCTATTTGATACTTTGTCACTCCACTTTATAGCCTGGCAATGCGATTTCATCGTAGTCATCGTAACCATGTCTTCACCTGGCGATTTGTTATTTTTCGAACAACGAACTGCTTTTAAAACTTCATCAACTAAAATAGTTTCATTTAAAACCTCATTGTTTAAATTAAATTGTTTGAATTAATTTCATTATTCAGATCATAGAGTTTTCCGTCATAGTTCTTTGTATTCAAAATTCAAACAATGATTCATTTGTAATACATGTATTCGTCTTGTTGCTTCGATTTGTTCTATTTAAAACGTTCCAAAATTCTTTCGAGTTTTTGTTCCTTAAATTTTTCATCTTAGTTCTCAATTCATTATAATATGATATAATACTTTCATCCATAATTAATTTATAGTTTTTCGGTCTGTCTCAGTCTTTCTTTGAATAAATTTGACCCGTAATGTCTAAATAATCGTTTACTTTTTCTGTACTCGCGCAGTCATTTGAAAACCACTCTTTCTTTTTATTATTTTCAAGCTTTGTATTTGAAAATCGTTTATTAAATGTCTTAAAGATACTTTTAGCTGCATTTAACAAAATATCAATGACATCATTTACTAATTCATTTACGACATCTTTGTCAATACTATCAAGATCATCATTTGACAAAATTAAATCATGTTCTATTTGTGTCTATATTAGCTATATAATTTGGAATTTCTTCCTGTTTCCATTTACCAATAAATGATTTACAATTATCATTTACATTAGTATCACGGTTCTCGTGTAAATCCATATCACTACGCTTAAAGGTGACATATAAAGGACAATGTATATCTGAGTATAGACAGGTTTATTCAGATGTGACCTAGCTAACAAGGAAGCTGCCATTATTATGTCATGTGATCAATCCGCCATTACAATAGTGAAAGAGATGCACATGCTTTGAGGTGTCAAACCACCAATTCAGCTAATCAGCACTTAGAATAAATGAAAAAATAGATCTTTTAGAATCTAAATATAACTTTGAATTCATGCACCTTTAAACTTAAATATGGGAATGAAATAAATGATACACCTGTCTGAACATTAATGTATCAGGCTTATTTTGAGACCGACGTTAATTGGCTAGAATGATCCTTTGAATACTTATCATAGGGGTTTTCCGGTATACAATGAATGCGCAATGGTGTATATTTATAGATAGGGTTTTTCCAACATTCGGAACTCTCTTGGAAGGCTTTAAAGGTATGCTGAAATTTTGATATGATGTTTACGAGATGTGCACCTTTGGGAAAATATATGGTTTCATACAGGTTAAACTTAAGATAAATTGTCCAGGCAGATTTGAATATGGGGAATTTCAGTTGAAAATGTTAAAGAAATGAATTGGTGGTTTCTAACCTTAACACAAAATGTGCGAAATTTTGAAACATGTCATAAAGAGTTGTTATTAGCATAAATTGATGCAAAACATGTATGTATGATGAATTTGAGGTAAACATTGAAGTATTAGCAAGCTGCTGCCACAATTTTGGCCAAAAACAGTCGTTATGTAATATTTCGGTATTTTGACACTAAAATGCCATTTTCAGGCCATTTTATGAATTTATGCAAAATTAGAAGGGTAAGCTGTGAAAAATAGTTTGAAAACATCAAAGGTAGACTGATTTTACACAGGAATTTGCCATTGTTTTGAATATATGTTCAGTGTTTACAAATTTCATGTCTTCGGTGTCTCGAACAAAAGCGACAACTCTGACTGAGATGCCTCATATAAAAATCTGTCTGATTTGTATACAATAATTTTTTAAAGCAGGAATGGTGCTTAGTTATGTAGTTTGATGTGAACATGAACCTCAGGAATAAAAAATATCATGTTGCTCCTCTACTAAACAGTGTAAAATTGTCATTTTATGGTCCACAGTGTCCAAACAAGAGCCAAGTCAAAATTTTATCATCTGATTTTGGGACAAGATTTTGAATTTGCAGCACTTTTCATAAATTTGCATTTATTTTATAATGTTATTTTCTTTATATATTATATATCTAATCACTCGAAGGAAAATAAATGCACTTAGGTTGATTTTCAGTAGTTTTAATACTATCATTGTAGCTATTCATATCGGGCTTTTCGGTTAACTCACAAACCTAATATTCTTCATAAGCTCATAAAATGAACAAAACTGGTTTTCCCCTGTCTTCTTTTCTGCATTTCAAATGCTATTTGTCTGACCATTACCAAAGTTAAGACCATTTCAAGTCCAAAAATTTAGCTCAGAAGCACCTTCACAAATTGGGGGGAGGGTGACAATTTGTAGCATAATTTCAAAATTTTAAAGGTAGCTTTGAACATTTGCAGCTTTATTTTGATAGAAAAAATACTCTAAGGGCTTAGTATTAAACATGGGTTTAAGGTTCATTACATAAAAGAAGTATATTTGGTTTTGTGTCCATGTTTAACATCAATTAGTGATTGTGCCTAATCAAAGCACTGAAAACACTAAATCTGTGTCTTTTTGAATAGTGATAAAAAGGAGGGAAAACTTTGGAAAGGATGTTATTTTCTGTATACAATTTGGAAATTAACTAAAAAACATGAAAAAGTGCAGCAATTACACTGGGGAATGTTTTCATATCATGTTAAGGTGTCAAACCAACAATTCAGCTAATCAGCAGTTAGAACAAATGAAATCAAAGACTGAAAGTCTTGAGAGTTGCCAATATAGAGAAAAGAAAACAATGCAAAATCCATTAAATTTGAGGTTAGTGACAAGTATAGAATAAACAAGATACATAAAATAATATACCACAGTATAAACTTGTCATAAAATTTTATAGTTAATTAAATACAGCCTGCACTTTATCAAGATATCTTAACAGTGCATTGTGTTTTCTTCAATGGAATCAAAGTGAATGGAATATCATTCATTACTGATTTACTTTGTAAATTTTAAACATGAATTGTTGCAAATGATTGACAATCAAGGAATGTGTTACATTAAAATGACCTCGAAAACTAGCGATATACACACAGGTAATTGCACTCCATCAACATATAATAACTCTCATCAGTTAATAATTTCCACTGACAAATGGGTTCACCTAGACAATGTTACAGGAATCATCCATTTTGAATTAAATAAACACATCTTCTTTGTTTGCATGTTGTATGTATATATATATATATCGAGGATGCTTTGCCTCCAGTGATGCATATGTTGATAAGAAGTCAGAGGTCAATCTATAATTAAGTATTTGGGATGTTATCTATATCAACAACAATCTGGAATCCTCAGTATATTCAAGCGCATTAAACAATTAAAAATGTGTTAGGCCGTCCACAAAGTGCAATTTAAAGAAATAAATGCTACAGTAATTGCATAGATAATTTCTGTATCAATACAAAGAATAAGAGGCACACATTGGTTATACATGTACATTTATTCGAACTTTTTTTTATGGAAGTTGATGTTTCTTGCATGTAAAGAGTATACAGGATATTTATATCGATCAATCAACAAAGCTTTATTTTCTACAATATCCAATCAGAGTTGAAGTTGAAAGGGGTTTTCTTGAAGTATATTATTAATTCTCATGTAGGAAATAACAAAATACCGAAGTTACTGTAATTTATTTTCTGCATATGCGCATTTCGACAACTTATATCTCATCAGTGCAGATTAAACCAAAACATTTGGAAGTCTTTTAACCAAAACGTGTAAAATCTGATAAGAGAACAAATAACCAATAGGGTCTAAACAGAAAAGCCAAAATTCAGCTAAGGACAGAGCTATGCATGAGGGAGATACTCCTTAGTTTTAAACAAAATTTTGTAAAATTTAGATATTGCAAGTTACGAAAACAAAGAGTTGACAATCTTTCAGATTGGCAACTCAAAAATAGATCTTTTAGAATCTAAATATAACTTTGAATTCATGCACTTTTAAAAATAAATATGGGAATGAAATAAATGATACACCTGTTTGAACATTGATGTATCAGGCTTATTTTGAGACCGAGGTTAAATGACTAGAATGATCCTTTGAATACTTATCATAGGGGTTTTCCGGTATACTATGAATGTGTAATGTTTTGTTCGTAATGGTGTATATTTATAGATAGGGTTTTTCCAAAATTTGGACTTCGCTTGGAAGGCTTTAAAGGTGTGCTGAAAATTTGATATGATGTTGACGAGATGTACACCTTTGGGAAAATATATGATTTCATACACGTTAAACTTACGATAAATTGTCCAGGCAGATTTGAATATGGGGAATTTCAGCTGAAAATGTTAAAGAAATGAATGGGTGGTTTCTAACCTTTGGTAATTCTCTTAGTAAACAACACTGTTTAAATTAATATTGAGTCAATAATTTTCCCAGTTTTACATATTTTAGGTAACTAATTAATCTCATTTTTTGGGATATATATAAAAAAGAGACACATTGCATTATCATCAAACATTTTTTTTAAACAAATTAAAATAAACATTTTTCATAAAAATGAAGTTACATGTATTTCTTTCTTTATTTTTGTTGATTTCACTAGGTTAGCATGGTAACTGCATGGAAATTATTAGGACACTTGCAAAAGCAAATTAAAGAACTATGATATGTCTTTCTAAAAGAAATGAAATCTTAGACATATGTATCTCTATATATCTTTGATTAAATTTATATATGTATAATTATAAAAAGAAGCATGGATTTGGGATTTTTTTCAACTGCATTATGTGTTAATTTAAATTATGAGACATTAAAGGCAATTCCAACGCAGGGAAGGAGGGGTAGTCTTTGGACATATGTGGATGGGGTCTGATCAGCCTCAGGAGAGAATATGATTGCAAATACTGTTATAAAACTAAATATTAATTTAACACAATTACAAAATTATTTGTTTTTAACTACTTATTGTGTTTTTTATGTTGAAATGTCAAAAAATGAAAATACATATTCTGAATTTATATATTTGTTAACAAAATGTTACTAGTTAGACCTTCAGATGACTATAAATAACTAAATACCGAACTTACTGTGAATTTGATTTCTGCATATGCGCATTTCGACAACTTATGTGTCTTCAGTGCATATAAAATCTAAAAGTTTGGAAGACCATAATCTCAAAAAAGTTTAAAAACTGATAGAGAACAATTAACCAATATGATCTAAATGTAAAGCCAAAATCAGCTAAGGACAGAGCTTTGCATGAGGGAGATACTCCTTAGTTTTCAACAAATTTACAAAAATTTAGATATTGTAAGGCTCTAAAAAGAATCGGTTTTCGGGTCAGCACCGAAGTACTGACTACTGGGCTGGTGAATACCCTCGGGGACTAACAGTCCACCAGCAGTGGCATCGACCCAGTGGTAACAAATAACTAAATACCGAACTTACTGTGAATTTGATTTCTGCATTTGCGCATTTCGACAACTTATGTCTCTTCAGTACAGATAAAATCTAAAAGTTTGGAAGACCACAATCTCAAAAAGTTTAGAAACTGATAGAGAACAATTAACCAATATGATCTAAATGTAAAGCCAAAATCAGCTACGGACAGAGCTTTGCATGAGGGAGATACTCCTTAGTTTTCAACAAATTTACAAAAATTTAGATATTGTAAGGTTCTAAAAAGAATCGGTTTTCGGGTCAGCACCGAAGTACTGACTACTGGGCTGGTGAATACCCTCGGGGACTAACAGTCCACCAGCAGTGGCATCGACCCAGTGGTAACAAATAACTAAATACCGAACATACTGTGAATTTGATTTCTGCATATGTGCATTTCGATAACTTATGTCTCTTCAGTGCAGATAAAATCTAAAAGTTTGGAAGACCATAATCTCAAAGAAGTTTAAAAACTGATAGAGAACAATTAACCAATATGATCTAAATGTAAAGCCAAAATCAGCTAAGGACAGAGCTTTGCATGAGGGAGATACTCCTTAGTTTTCAACAAATTTACAAAAATTTAGATATCGTAAGGTTCTAAAAAGAATAAATGATGGACAAAAACATTAAACTAAACAAAGAACAGTCTTTTGATTAAAAATGAACAAGTAGAGATTTTTTTTTAGAAAGACTGTCACATGTCTGTTAGTAAACAAGTTAATGACATGTACGGCTTTTCGTGAAGATAGAAAACAATTTTATACCGCCTTTGATTAACCCAAATATACCGTACTCAAATTCCAAAGTTTACTTACAACCAGAAAAATATTTTGAAAAACATATGTAGATTTATACATGTATTGTGTATTTCTTTTATCACGAATATTTATTCTGCTAATATGGTGATTTCGTGTAGGAACACAAAGAATGCATCATTATTTTGTTTCATAATTCATGAATTTTAACCTCAAGTTGGCATCTCATAGATTTCAATTAATTATATAATCTGTATCTTTAAACGGTCAACAGATCTTATTATTTTTTATTACAATCAATTGACTAGCTTTGTATCAATTAATATACATTTGAAAATACATTAAGTGTGTCTTATTATTTAATATAAATTTACAGTAATATTGAGGTGTCCCCTATGTATATAAAACAGAATACTTTTTCTTCATTACATTACATTCCTCTTAATTTATTAAATGCATTAAAATAATAATAATTTACTGCCTTTTGCTATCAATAGTATCAATATTTCAATATTTGAAAAGGTTAATTAAACGGAAATATGTACATACTAATCAAACAGAGATAATTTAACAGTTTATTTATTAGATTGATTATCATACAAGTATCCAGCTGTTTGAGTTTCTTTCACGACTGTAATGGTGGATCTACAATTACCCCATCTGGTGATAATTCTCTTATCTAAGACAGACAATTTGAAAAACCTGTCTATAAATTACAAAAATCTAATACATCAAAATGTTCCAATAAATAAAACATACAACTAGAACAAATAATATAATCAGCTACACTTTTGATTCTACTTCTAAATCGTTACAAAATCTACCGTTCAATATAAACATGTTATTCAATCTACAAAACTGCAGCAATTTATTGCCGTATGTATTTACGATTGTATCGTTGCTATTCCTTTTTCTAGGGATGTTAAAGATATCTAATACTTCAATATCATTAAATTTGTTAACATCAATAAAATTATCAAGAAATTCATCATATTTTGCTAAATTGAAAAAATCCTCTTGGCTAGAAATACGACCGTTAAAATCTCCAACTAAACAGATGTATTTACTTTTATTCTCCATATCATGGAGTTCGTTTTCAATATCTGAAAAGGCAGTATCACACGTATATCTTGTATTAATCGGGGGGAATATACTACCCCAAGAATGATATCTTGTCCTAAATTAAACCACATTCTATTTATTTTAAACCAAAAAAAAAAAAACAAAAGGGCATTCAGTGTTAATTGGTTCTATAAATTCTGAAAAGTTTGATTTATAGGCTTGGGCAATACCACCAGAACAAAAATTTGAACATTTTTTTCTATTTTTAAAATGAAAACAATATCCATCAAGAGAAACTTCATCAATGTCATCAGGTTTGGTTTCAGTAAAACAAATAACGTCATAGTTCAAATTTTTGAACTGGAAATATGAAATTTTATGTTTTAAACCGCATACATTTAGAGATAACAATTTAACAACTTTATTATTATTTCCAGTTTTATTTACGATTGAACTATAGTCAGTTTCGGTAGAGTAATCAAATTTACTATCTTCTGATGACCCTTCAAGGTAATCCTAGCATCGTTTAGGCTGGGGTCCACTACGGGTTGTCGTTTTTGGTCTTGCGCCACCTTTCTCATTTTCTGACTCAATAATATCCATTTCATAGCGTTCCGGTAAGAAAAACTCTCGTCCATCAATAAACAATCTGTCCCGTTTAAAATTTGCCCTCTTTCCCTGATCTTTAGCCTCCTTGAAGTATTGCCAAAGAAGTTTCCGTCTATCAACTATTTCCTTAGGGAACTGTTCGTTCACACCGAAGTGTGTCCCTTTCAATTCAATTGCAGCGGTTCGAACCTTTTCTCTGTCCTTGAATGACTTAAATCGACAAACGATCGGTTTCGTTTCAATAACAGTTCCGTTTCTTCCCTTCATTTTCCCTTTCTGTCCAAATCTATGAGCTTGTTGAAAGTCGACAGGAGTGCCCATTTTCATTTCGTTTACCATAAATTGTTTTATAATTTCTTCAGTTTGTTCCGAACTTTCATCTGCAGTAAGGGGGATTCCAGAAAATACGAGATTTTCCCTCATGGTCCTAGTTTGCAAATCAATATGCCTTTCACGAAGGTTATCAAAATCAATCCTGAGGTCATGCAATCCATTATTTAATTTGTCATGATCAGATTTTATTTTTTCAGCTTCAGTTTTAAATGTTTTTATATCTGAATTATTTGTTTCAAATCAACTGTTTATAAATTCAATACTGTTTTCCATATCTATACGTTTTGTAATTTTGTCCATGTTTTGCGCTAAATTTGAAATTGTAGATTCGAATTTTCCTAGTCGCTCATTCAGTTTATCTAACGAAGCCATCTTTTTACTCATATTATCAACCTTTTGTATAAAACTGTCAATCTTATCATTCATATTTCGGGGTTGGTTGATAGTAGATTGCATAATAGGAGCTGGCATAATGTTTGTAGGACTTTGTGATGGCATGGGATAATATCCTGGTATTGATGACATTTGCTGAAAAGGGATCTCTTGTGGAGGAAGACTCTGGGAGAACTGCATGTTTTGTCTCGAATCATTCGATAGAGTTTCACTATGACATAATGTTTCATGTTGTGGTTGACTCTCGACTAACCGTTTTACCTGCGGTTTATTCACTTTTTTGTGAGCATTGCTCGATTGTTTATTTGGTTTTTCTCCACTTACATTTCCACTTTTAGATTTCTTCCTTTTTTTGATCCTACCTTATTTGGACTCATAGAATATGTTTCCCGTTCATATTAAAGCACAAAAAGTATGTTTTTTGGAAAATATAAATTTCTATTAGTCTGTTTAAGATATTGTAAAACATTTTTTTTCGGAGCGAAAACAAAAGCCTCCATTTTCGTTGCACATGCGCATCCAAAAGGCTACCACATCCAAACATGTCCAGCCACATATAAGAAGTTTTATAGAAGATATGAACATTTAATATCAAAATATTGCGCTACTTGCAAACAGCTTAGAAATACTAGTCAGGTAATTTTTCGGGATGAATTTTAAAGAAAATTTTGTTCAAAATGCAATAAAATCAATATTTAATCCAGAGTCTTGGAAGTTACGCACATTCTTTAAAAATAGTTTTCATCGACAGCTGGATGTTCTGCATGAATCAGTTAAATTGTTTTTGTATCCAATGACCATAAGATTTTACACATATATTGGGCTCTCATGAATACTGACGATGTCTACTGAAACACATGATAAATCTTAACCAAAACGTTCGGGAAAATTTGAGTCTAATTTTCTTCTCTAGAGCCACAGTGTGTTTTCAGTACATTTAGAATCTTTGAGCAAGCTGGCAGACGAACATTCCTATACCAGTTTTTCCATATTACGATTTGTCTCATTCCCTTTCTTCTTTGAGAAAATTGTCTTGAAATTAAAAGTCTACTGGTATGGGTTGAATTGGTTTGTTTATTATACTATAGGAGAATTGGATAGAGAAAACCTATAAACCGGTTGAATCCTGCTATGGCTTTTGCTTGTGCCGGTGTTTGATAGCCATTTTCCCCCATGCCAGTTTTTCCGGGGGAAAAATTAGCATATGCTGATTTTTCTGCCCGGAAAATTTGGCATGTTCCAAACTTCCCCCCTTACGGAAACGGGGGGAGGGGGGATGTGATCATTGCCATTTTTCCCCTTTCAACCGTACATATGCTCATTTTCCCCCTTATGTCATCATTGGTCGCATGAAGATACTTTCTCAGAAATTTATTTACTGGAACCTGTGATAAAAAGACTTCTGCTTAAAGCCCCCCCCCCCCAAAAGTAAATAAATAAATAAAAATAACTAAAAAGCAAATCAACCTAGTCAATATCAATTATTAAGAAATGGCAAAATTTCACATAAAATATACAGACCGATAGACAATCTGCAAACTTTGGAGTTAATTTGTCCAGGGATTTCCTAGTTAGATACGTGAAAAGTTGATTCTTCCGTTAGAGATTACCTGGGAAATTACCAGGACACTTAACGAAATACCAGTTTGGCCAAATCAATGGCGGCAGCGGCTCGCAGCGTTGGCATCACTAGTCATTTCATACATGTTGCTTTAGTGTATTGTATAAATAATTCATAATTGTCTGTACTTTTTTTAATCTAATTTTCTTTTATCATGTAGTGTATTAGTCACTTTCTTGTGTGTGTTGAACCTTTTCTACCTCCTTTTCTCAAATAGCACCAGCGGATCATCCAGCCTCCAAAAAGGGATTCCTATGAGGTTCCATAAAAATAGTGTTCCAGGCCATTTTTTATCGATCTTTTGTCAGTCGTGCATTAATTTTTCGCAAGATTCATTTTTTTTCAAGAAAAAAGGGCCTAACTCGGGGACCCTTACGGAAGCGTATTGATGCCACATGAAGAATAATATCTCATAATGCTGAAATAATATCTCATAATTATAAAATAATATCTCATAATTATGAAATAATATCTCATGATTATGAGATGTTATTTCATAATTATGAGATAATAATTTCATAGTTATGAGATATTATCTCATAGTTATGAGAAATTATCTCATAATAATTATGATTTATGTTTATTTCTTCATGTGGCATAAATACGCTAGCATAGAGCCCCTCCCTCAGGATCAGCCAATTAATAGTAATATTATTGAGTGAAAACATGATAAAACATCAAGTTCAGTTCTGAAATTAAGTGATATATTAAAGAAATTGCATTAAAGTCATGTCAAAATTGAAGAGCGTGCTATGAGATTTATATGTGAATTCTTGACAGACAGACCTTTATCAAGTTGTTGACCAAAGCTCGGACGACATTTCAGGCCAGTTGAGACAGGAAAGACATATGTTCTTCAAGGTGAAGAAAAAAAATAAAAGCGTTGTTCCATTTCTTATTTTTGCCATGTATTTGTAGAGACTTTGTCTCTTGTACATTTACTCCATATCCCTTCATTGCTTATATGTGCTAACTAACAAGTACTAGTAATTTGTATGGGGAAAATCAGCATTGGGAAAATGGCAATACGTATAAGTATTGTCAGTTTTCCGTGGGGGAAAAGTGGCAATGATCTCAATTTTTCTCTGGGGGGAAAATGAGAATGATTTCATTTTCCCCCCGGGGAAAATCTAGAATGTGGGAAAATGACAATATAACACCGGTACCCGCATCTTAAATTGGTGAGAAACGTTTAACCTAAGTTTATCAATGTGCTATTTATACAAAATCTTCCGTAAACTATTGAATCGTCAATTGAAACCTCTCCTTTTACAGATTTATCTAACAATAAAATCCTTTAAGTGTTTTTATTCCTAAACCTCTTTAAAGAGTTAGAATAGATGTAAAATGGACTCTATTGGATTCTTCAGATGTTTATATCAACTACATTTTTTTCACGGATGCAGCAAGTTTTAATACAACCAGAATTTTGTAAAAGAAAAATGCACGTCCTAAAAAATTTTGAATCTGACACTCCATCAGGAAAATCTTGTACTTTTGAAACCGGAAATCGGTCATTTAAGAAAATAGTCTATAAATTGGCGGGCTTTTTTTTTTGTTGCTTCAGCTCTAAAATTTTGAGTAGATCATAGTTGCCAACTCACACGCTTTAAGCGTGTAATGCACGCTTTTTTGACATTTTACACGCTAATGTTGATTTACAAGGCGTGTACACGCAAAGTTCAATTTTCACACGCAAACACACGCATTCATGTATGTTACTCGTCATAATAGCGATTCAGTTATTAATGCATAAAGTGAGAGGGCATTTTCAGTAATAAAAAAAAATCCACAAAGAATTTAGATCAGAACTTGCAAATTATACTTTGTGTTCACTACTATGTTGCAAATTTAATCAGTATTATAAATGTTATGACTATGAACCACACAAAGATGTCTTGAAATATGCCAAACAAACAACATTGGATTATAATTAAAATTGCCAGTACTAGCTGTTTTAACTTTGCCTTAATCAATAATTTTTGGATCTGAATATAATCTAGTCGCGCGTTATTACACGCTTTTTCAGACTAAGAAGCGTGTAATCACATGATTTTCTATTCTCAGAGGTTGGCAACTATGGGATATCGGATGATTACCGTTCATCTGCATTCACAAATATAACCTAACTTACTGGTTGAATTATTGCTCAAAACTTTTTGTTAAAATTGTCATATGCAAAAATTAAAGTTTTGCGATAAAATTTTCATTAGAAAACAGCAGATTTTGTGAAATAAACAGAAATTAGTTTTTGACAGCATTTCTAAATCACTAAATATTTCTTTCCGAATCACTTCAATTACTTACTATACATTTCTTTAATTTTCTTGTCCTCCTGTTTGGTTTCAGTCTACCCTGATACAATGTAATCAAAATAAGATTTCCTAGTCCCTTTTTGCCATATGCAATGCGACATGACATAAGGGGATTCGGGAGATCAAATTTTAATTAGGTTAGCCCTGACGAGACGAAGGTGACCTGAATGAGTGAACCTAGACAATGTTAAGAACACGGGACAGCTCGACTTGGCATTAGTTAGAGCTAGTGGTATCAAGCATACTTTGTCCAGTACTTGGTCCGAAATACAGAAAATATGAAAATGATATAAATTTCATCAAATTAAAGAATTTCTCATTCCTTCAACTGGTTTTTACTACTTTAGGTCTATAAGTTAATTCTTCTGTCTCGTATGTGTTTGGGGGTGAGGGGTTGGGTTCGGATATTTGAGTTCTATCTGCACAATTCATAAATTGTAGAAAAGACAATCCACAGAATTCGGATTAATTTCATTACGACTGTTTCTCACCCACTTGTCGCTTCGTGATTTATGCCAAAGCGGAAAACTTTGAAGCTTTGTTCGGAATAGATTTTACCACCATAAGACGGAAAATTTCTATTTGAAATATCACTTGATTTTATTTCTCAGTCTTAATTTGTTTCTTTTTTTTTAAATTGTTAATCTTATAAATCTAAGAATGTCATAAAATATTTATTCAACTATTTTTCCTGTAAAACTCGGAAAAAATTATAATTTTTGATTGAATGATGACACAAATGTATTGTATTTATAAGTACATTCGGAAACTCATTCAAATATATTTGTTGTAATTGTTTTGATGTTAATATCACACCCAATGCTTTTGTGATGAATTACAAAATCAATTATTGGTTGTATTTTTCAATTGTAATGGAACTGGTTTACCTTCAAAGGCAAGGAGATGGAGTCTGTAAAAGGTAGTATATGAATATGATTAGTCAAGGAAAACCAAATTATTTCTTTTAGATTGATGATAGACATTGGTAATATCATGTGATTGATATATTTGTTTAAAATGTATATGGAAACAAATTTTTATTTGCATTTGTTAAATGTAACATTTCAATTCGACTTTGTTGCATAATTTCAGGTCCTCATCTTATGTTGCATTTTTCTACTGTAAAAAGTTACAAAAACGTTCATGAACACTTCAACATTAGATTGGTTATCATGCCTTGACACACACATGTGTATTTGTCCTTGACTATGGTTTGAGGGTTGAAAACATAGCAAATATAAAATATACTTGTATAAAAATAACAGAATACTGACACTGCAGTTAATTTTCTGTATCGTTACCAAAGTATTTTGGAGACCAATTAAATAGTTGCTGCTTTTAAAAATATGAACCGCGGTGCCGATGAAATAATAAAAACCGAAACTGCATTATCAACAACTTTTGTCTCTTAAGTGCAGATAAAAATTAAGACATTCGTAAAATAAGAATAATAAAATAGAATAGAAACAATAACATTAAGAGTCGCGTTAAATCTCAAAGAAAGATCAAAAGAAGCAACGGTATAGATCATACATTTTAATTTATGGTAAGCTTATATTGCCGCGGTCAAGGAAGTGGCAAAAGTTTTAATGTGATGAAGTCAGGATTAACACCCCAAGCCTACACAATGTGTTAGATTCATCGATGTCAAATTTATACATTGTAGATATATCATACGTGAAAACCTGAAAAATGTATACAATGTTGTCTTTGTACGACGGTTAGTCAGTGAAAGGTTGAGAGCGTGGGAGTTTAAATTCTAATGTCGGTAAATTGGAAGGTTTGCCACTTGCTTGACCGCAGCAATATTTTCGTAGATTTTGGGTAATCTGTTTCTTTTATTGACAATATTTGACATTCAACAAATGAAAAAAAAATACCAAATAATAAAAACATTTGTAAAAAGACCTTTTTGTTTCACTTCACATATAATTGTCCAACTGTAAACCAGGAAGTCTTCTTTAGGCACAGGAAGAGTACCAATTACCCGGTTAGTTTCTGTTAAATTGAAAATTTAGACAGCCTGCTTACGGTCATTTTTATTTTATGAAAATGTATCTGCATTTTAAGTACATATGAAATAAGTTAGAATAATATTTTTTAGATAAATATGTATAATATAACTGCCTTTGTATGTTATTTTATACACCATTTCAAACAATGTTGAACTCGGTTGCATTTTTCAAAATTTAGTATAATTTGCTATATTTTAATTAAGTAGGGTTTTGAGCTTATTATGTTCCAGTTTTCTGGTTAAAGATGAATATATTGAAATGAAAGAAAATGTTGTCCCTTATACGACACAATAATGTAAAAAGGCACAATTAGCAGTATTTTTATTCATAGGAAAGATAAGCTGGAGTACACTCTTTTAGTGAATTTTAATTTCTTATATTTTTTTCCACATTTTATCACTAGAAATTATATAATAATAATAATAATACAATTACATGCTTATGTTGTATGTTAACATTTATTTGATCAGAGGGAACAATGGCACAAGAATACCCAAAGAAAATATTAAGATATCAAACTCTTAAAAAAAATAATTTCATTGCCATCTATGTCGATTGTTCTGTGGTAAAAAAATTAAGCATCTTTCCCCGTGATAGTTACAGATTAATGGTGAATCAAATCAAGGAATAACAACATTTGTACATTTTTTCTGTCACCATCCTTGCTTTAAATAGATAAAAATACATTGAACTAATAAAAATTACATAAGGACGGTACATTTTTTTGCAACACAAAATAAAGCATTACATAGAAAGGAAAAAGTAATTACCTTGGTGAATAATAACAGAAACGTAAAAATTACGTAGTAAAAAAGCTGTAACATGACGAATGCAACAGCATATTCTGCTTCAGTGCGTCGCCTTGTGTGTGACAAGTTGAATGTTTAACGTGAGTGTGGTATTTTAGGAAACACATTTTCGTTTTGTAGTCTCATTAAAGAGTATTCATCTTGACATAACGTGACATTTCCGGTTTTCCACCATATTTTAGACACAATGATATACCATCAAAACCAAAATGTACATAAAAAAAACTTGTATTTGCAGAGGAGAAGAAAAATACTGCTGTCAACATTTTGTAAAGAACGGTACGGAATGCATAGGTAAAACCTTTTAAGTTTAAAAGGATGTATGTTGAAAAAAAAAAATTATGAAGTAAAAAAAAAATTCATTGCGGTCCGCAAATGAAACTGGACATGTT